>CANXYC010934014.1:0-44518 GCA_948193065.1 Aleurites moluccanus | reverse complement strand
GCATTTTCATAATTAATTGGGTTATATTTGATTGTTGCATATCATTTAGGTTGTCATTTGGGTTCTACGCGGTACTGGTCGCTTATGCATCACCCGTACCCTAGGACCGTCACGACTTCCGAGATAGGTCGTGACACCTTTATGCATAATAATATATTTATAGCTCACTGAGTAATTATACTCACCTTTTTAGTGCTTTAACAAATTTCAAGTCCAGAGTAGACGGTTGGGGTTCCAGAGGTATCTTTCTTCTTTAGTGGAATCGATTTGTTTTGCTATGTAAATTCCTAAAACATGTTGTTTTTGTTATTCCATAGAAGCTATATGGTTTAGTTGAGCTAGTTGTAGTTTATATATGTACAATGTAACTAAGTTATGTAAATTAATTACTTAACATTTTGTGAATTATAAAAGATGAATATTTGATGATAAAAATGTGATAGAATATATGTGAATTATGTGTTGGAATGGAAATAGGAAAATAACATGACAACAGGTGATATATAAGTTTAATAGCAGGGGTTCTATGGGTGTTAGTTGTGTAGGCAGGTCCCACCCCCTATGACCATCATGTTTCATTTTTGGGACATGAGAAAGTTGGCATATGAGCTTGGGTTATAAGAATAATAGATGATTATGTAATAATAGGATATAGGTAAAACCATAGAGCATAGGATTTTTTATTTCATCATTTGCAGTACTTGTTATATATGTGATTATTCTACATTGTCTGTTACATGATATTTTTTTTGTGTTTATTTCTTATATTGATTAAAGATGTTGTCCAAACCCCGTGGCAAATCCTATGGTAAAGGTCGGGGTAGAGGTTGAGTAGAGATGCCTAGGGAGAAACTTGAAATAGCTTCCAATGAGTCTTTGGTGCGGGAAGAAATAGGGTAAGCACCTCATATAAGAAGATGGGCACATGAACTAGGGATAAAAGAACCAGTAAGAGAAAGAAATGCAGAAGCATTGTTGAGAGAAATTCAAGCTTTAAGAAGGGAGAATAAAGAGTTGAGGAAAGTAAGGCAAGAACCACCACCAACACCCATTCCTCCACCAATAGCAGTACCCCCTTCTATTCCACCTGTTGCTACACTAGTTGAGCCAGTAGTCCGATTGGAGAGACGGCGAGTTATTAATAAGGGAGAAGTTACTATGTTTAATTTTCTGAAATTGGGTTTGCTAGAATTTAAGGGGAAGTCAAGTGAAGACCCTAGTGAATTCTTAGAGCAGGTGGAAAAGGTAGCTAGCAGACTGCCCTATTTTAATGCCAGAGGTATAGAGTTGTTGGGTCTTTTACTTAAAGATAATGCTTGGAGGTGATTTGTTACCCATATAGAGAATCAATTATATAGTGATGCACCCCAACTTGGGATTAGTTTCGAAGAGCTTTGATGGATAAGTTTTTAACTAAGGGAGTACAACGTAGTCGACTGATTCAATTTGAGCAGTTAAGGCAGCAAAATTTAAGTGTATCGGAGTATGCTGATGAGTTTATTTGATTGAACAAGTATGCCACTAAAATTGTACCTACTGAAGCATACTTAATTGATAGATTTTGGCATGTGTTGCATGCCTCTTTTCACAATGCTCTAGTAGTTGTGAAATTTTCTTCTTTGACAAAACTAATTGATAAAGCCATACATATTGAGACTAAATATAAAGAAGAAAGAGAAGAACATAAACAATAGAGGAAAAGTAGAATGGACAGACAATAAAAGAAGGATGAAGGACATACTCAATCTAGACCACCAGAATTAAAAGCCAAAACTAGCCAAAGTCAACCTACAGGGGGTTAGAGATGGGGACAGACCAGGAATTTTGCAGAGCTAACTACATCAGGGTTTTCTAGTGGCTCTTCTAGATCAGCACCACCGATGCCAAATATTCCAACATGTGCAACTTATGGACAAAGACATAATAGAGAATGTAGAATGAAAACTGGTGCTTGTTTGAAATGTGGCCAATAGGGCCATTTTATCAAAAATTATCCCATATGAGGTGATAGACCGACTACTACTATTGCTTCTTAACCTATAGTATAGATGGGTCAAAATGAGAGTAGAGGATCAGGAGGCAGAGGCAAAGGGCATGGTTAGAGTTAAAGTACTAGTCAAGCTCCGACAAGACGTAGACAAGGTAAAGTCTTTGCAGTGAATCCTCAAAAAGGCCAGAAGTCAAACACCACGGTGATAGGCATGAGTTCTATACAACATGAACCAGCATGGGTCTTGTTTGATTCTAGTACTACTTATTCTTTTATGTCACCATATATTGCTACTAAACTGGGTAAGGAAAGATAATTAATGCATATACCCTTGGAAATAACCACTTCTCTGGGTGAGAATATTGATGTGCAATATATGTATAGGGGATGTGAAGTAAAAATTGAGGGTAAAAAATTATTGGTAAACCTTGTAGAATTACTGGTGCTTGAACTTGACGTGATACTGGGTATGGAATGGATAACGACTCATCATGTAGTTATTGATATTTATGAAAATAAGATTAAGATTCAGTTAGACAAGCAAGATAAATTTGTATACCAAGGTGATAGATGCGATACCCAAACCAAATTGATATCAGTTATCAGAGCAATACGACTTCTACGGAAAGGTTGTGTGGCATACTTAGCAAGTGTGATAGATACTAATTTAGCTCTTAAAGAGATAGATCAAATCTCAATTGTTAATGAATTTCTTGATGTGTTTCCTGAAAATTTACTTGGGTTACCGCCGGAAACGTAGATAGAGTTTGAAATAGATGTTTATCCAGGCATTGATCCTATTTCAATACCTCCTTATCGGATGGCTCCTATAGAGTTGAAATAATTGAAAGTACAGTTACAAGAATTATTAGATAAGGGGTTTATTCACCCGAGTTGTTCACTGTAGAGCGCACCAGTGTTATTTATAAAGAAGAAGGATAGATCGCTTCGAATGTACATTGACTATTGACAGTTGAATAAAGTGACCATCAAGAATAAATATCCTTTGCCTTGGATAGATGATTTATTTGATTAGTTGCAAGGGGCCAACTACTTTTCTAAAATTGACCTCAGATCGGGGTATCATTAGTTGCAAATCCAGAAAGAAGATGTGTCAAAAACTGTATTCTGAACCCGATATGGGCACTATGAGTTTCTGATGCTGCCATTTGGATTAACTAATGATCATGTTGCATTCATGGATTTGATGAACCGGTTATTCAAAACCTATTTGGACAAGTTTGTTATCATATTTATTGATGATATACTTATTTATTCTAAGAGTAAAGAAGAGCACGAAGAATATTTGTGTTACGTACCGATTTCAGAATGTGACGGTCCTAGGATGCAAGAGATGCCAGAGGCAACTGGCACCCGTAGAACCCAATATCACATACAATCATCAATTACTTTCAATTTATTAATCATTTACTTAGTTACTATTCATTCTGGCATGTTGTAATCTGTTTGTAATTTATTATGTAATTTGCTATATTTACCATCATTTCATGCCATAATAATAATTATACTCCATAATATGTCAAATATACATATACATAATTTAACAATGTCATTATACAGCCCATAGAGCAGCTAAAATATAAACATACAAAAATACAATGTTAAACATAATTATACTATCACACAATGTAGCAAAAATCCACAGAGATATCAACAGATGGGATTCTGCCTCCTACTCTGCACCTGGAAAGGGGAAACAATGAAAGGGTGAGTATATAAGATACTCAGTGAATCTAATATGCATCAGTCATAAACAAGAACTGATATATCAATAGAGGATAGGAAGATAAAATAACGATATCAGTCTGATCAATAATTTCAAAATACAGAATCAAATTACAGTAGATGACTGTAGAAGTAATAATTAGGTCAATAAAAAATATATTGCATGGATAAGACAAACGAAGGGCCATGAAACTAATATCACATGTATCATCATGTATCAGTAAACATAAGACTGATCAGGTCTTATGGCTAAGACTGTTAACCCTTCCCAGCTAGGGTATCATTATACAATATGCACATGGTCGACAGTATGTACCCATTATCCTGTGGAAGAGACAACTCTGTCAAAGCCATAATAGGTATAAAACAAGTCAAAAGATACCATTAAACAACAATGGTATCACCAAGTATCAATAACTCAATATAAATCAAATCAAGTTGCAATTTAAACAATGGATTAACAATTATAAGTAGATATACCATAGCAATAGGTTTAACAATTAACAATGGAATGGAATATAGGTTGGTCATACATGAACAAAAGGTTAGTGCAATTGGCATGTCAATGTCATTAGCGACGATGATATTCAAATGGTAGGCCTATGGATGAATAAGTGATAGGCCTATGACAAAATAAACTAGACATTTCATCAAATACTTGGTGTGCAATAAAGGATGGACAAATTGGCTAGGTTATAGTGCAACATTGACATTGCCCATACAATCAACAAAGAGCTCACAATGTAGGCAACACAACAAATATCAATTTGCCAACAATAATGTTACGTCCTAATTTCGAGACGCGATGGTCCTAGGATGCGGGAGATACCAGAGGCGACCGACACTCGTAGAACCCAGTATCACATGCAACTATCAATTACTATCAATTAATTATTCAATTACTTAATAACTATTCTTTATAGCATTCTGTAATCTGTCTGTAATTCTTACTGCAAATGGCTGTGATAATCATCATCTCATGTCATATCATTAATTATATTCCATATTATGCCATACATACATAAATATAATCTAACTATGCCATTACACAACCCATGGAGCTACTAAAAATATATACATACAAAATACAGTGTTTAAATAATTACACTATTAATGACACTACAGAATTCCTCGGGAAGCAACTGTTAGGAATCTGCCTACCTATTCTGCACCTGGAAAGGGGAAACAATGAAAGGGTAAGCATATAAGATACTCAGTGAATCTAATATGCACCGATCATAATTAAAGACTGAAACATTAATAGATGATAGGTAGATGAACAATAATAATCAGTCTGCTCAAGAATGACAAAATACAATATCAAATTACAGTAGATGACTGTAGAAGTAATAATCAAGTCAATGGAAAATATATCACATGGATAAGACAGATGAAGGGCCATGAAACTCATATCATATGTATCCATTATGTATCAATAAACATAAGACTGATCAGGTCTTATGGCTAGGACTGTTAACCCTTCCCATCTAGAGTATCATTGTACAATGTGCACATTGCCGACAGTATGTACCCACTACCCTGTCGGAGAGGCAGCTATGTCAAATCACATTTGAGCCATAATATGTATAGAACAAGTCAATAGATACCATTAAACAACAATGGTATCACCAAGTATCAATGTCTCAATATCAATCAATTCAAGTTGCAATACAAATAATGGAATGACAATAACAAGTAGATATACAATGGCAATAGATTTGGCAACTAACAACGGAATAGAACATGGGTTGGTCATACATGAACAAAAGGTTAGCAAAATTGGCATGCCAATGTCGCTGGCGACGATGACATTCAAATGGTTGGCCTATGGATGAACAAGTGATAGGCCTATGATAAAATGAACTAGACCTTTCATCAAACACTTGGGGTACAACAAAGGATGGACAAATTGGCAAGGTTTGGGTGCAACTTCAACATTGTTCCAATATTCAACAAATAACTCACAATCAAGGCAATACAATAGGTATTGATTATCCAATAAACAACAGCATATAATGGATCAAAATAGGTATGGAAATCAAGTGAAATACAAAGCAAAATTCAAGGCATGAATAGTAACAAGTGGTTGAGCCAAAATGAAGGTTCCAAGGTAGGTTTCTAATCAATATTTTAATACATATGTCATATTATTTGATGCATATTAAACTCACCTAGCACTCCAAATAAGCTAGCAAAATTGGTTTGCCTCCAAATTCCCCAAAATAGGCAAAATATGCAATCTTACTCTCTTTGATTTTCTACAATAAACCAACCATAAATAATCTATCAATTAACTTCTAATTAAATTATAATAAGATCAATTAATATAAACTAACACAAAATCAAAGATTCAATTTACACAACTTAGGTTTAGGGTTTTAATTTGGGGAAAAATCTCCAAATGCATCAATTGATGCAATTAAATATATTATCCATTCTATTTAACATCTAAAACATATAAATCAAACATTAAACTAAAGAAAACAACTCCTTACCTAATAGTGATGATCCACCCGAAATTCCAATGGTAGTGGTTCTTGTTTTCCTTTGATTTTCCAAGTAAAATTTCAATGCAAAAGGAAGAATCAATATCGGTTTCTAAATTTTCTTTAAGTTTCCTTAAGAAAAATAATCTTGAATTTGGCGGAGATGGTGGGTAAATGGTTTGGCCAAGCTATGGAAGAAGAAGAAGATGGTCAAAATTTTCCTAGTTTGGTCAAGCTATAGAAGAAGAAGAAGATAGTCAAAATTTTCCTAAGGCATGCTTATATACAAAATTAACAATGGCAAATTATATTTAAGTCTTTAAACTTTCCATAAATTGAAATTTGACCTCAATTTCTTTTGTAATTTATTCTGACAATTCTGTTGAGATTTAAATTTCAAAGTGGGAATTTAAATAGCTTATTTTTATTTATACTTTATTATAAAAATAGTTTCAGAGCTATTCCGAAACTCAGACAATCGGTTTTCCACTATACCTCTAAAGTTTCACTTATCTACGATTTTGCCATTACTTACTTTTTCAGTGTTCCTAAATATTTTTACCCCTTTATTTTCATCATAATGACACATTTAATCATATGTTTTTTTACCTCCTAGTCATGATCAGAAATTCATCTGTCAACCAGACTGCTATTTTCTCGGCAGTATTATTGACACCGATGATTTCTGGGATAGTAACTCATATGCATTCTAATTGTGTCTTAAAAATTATTTTTAGTTATTTCAATGATTACAAACCAATAATTAATTATATTATCATTCAATTATGGTAGGCTTTTCTAGGGCATTACAATTAAACACAATTAAAAGGATCAAAATTACATGGAAAATCAAAAGAAAAACAAAGCAAAAATCAAGGTAAAATAGGCATAAGTGGTTCGGCCAAAATGGAGTTTTTGGAGACAAGTTCCAATCAACATTTTAACATATTAGGCATGTTATTTGATGCATATTAAACTCACCTAGCACATCAAACAAGCCACCAAAATTGATTTGCCACCAAGTTCCTCAAAGTAGGCAAAAATGACAATCTTCCTCAATTTGATTATCTACATCAAACTAACCACAAATAATCCATCCATTAGCTTCTAATTAACATATTCTAAACTCAATTAACATAAAATAATACTAAATTAAATATTCATCTCTTACAACTTAGGTTTAAGGTTTCAAATTGGGGGAAAATGACCAAATGCATCAATTGATTCAATTAATCACAAAATGCACTCTAATCATCATCTAATACATCTAAATCTATCTTTAAACTAAACAAATCACTTCCTTACCTTATGTGAGGGATCCACCCGAAATCCCTTTCCAATTATTCCTTGATTTTCTTTTGTGATTCAAAGTGAGAAATGACTTGGAAATGGAAGAAACAAGGTTGGATTTAAGTTTTCTTTAAGTTTCCTTAAGAAAAACAAGCTTGAATTTGGGTGGGAGATGGGGGGATGGTTCAACCAAAGCTTGGAAGAAGAAGAAGATGGCCAAAATTTTCCTAAGGCATGCTTATATACTAAGTTTTAATTGGCAAATTGCATTTAGGTCCTTAAACCTTCCATAAATTGAACTTTGACTCCAACTTCTTCTGTAATTTATTTTGACTATTTTGTTGAGAATTGAATTTCAAAGTGGGAATTTAAATAGCTTATTTTTATTTATAATTTATTATAAAAATACTTTCAAAGTCATTCTAAAACTCAGACAATTGATTTCCTACTATACCCCTAAAGTTTTACCTATTTACGATTTTGCCATTACTTACTTTTTCACTGTTTCTAAATATTTTTCATCTCTTTATTTTCACCATAATTATATATATAATTATATAATTCTTTACCCCCTAATCAAAATAAAAAATTCATCTGTCGACCGAACTGCTACTTTCTCGATAGTGTTATTAACACCGACATTTTTTGAGACAGTATCTCAAATGCATTCTAACTGTGTCTCAAAAATTATCTTTAATTATTTTGATGATCCCAAACCAATAACTGATTATATTAACATTCAATTATGGTAGGCTTTTCTAGGATATTACATTCTACCCCCCCTTCAAATAAATTCGTCCTCGAATTTAAAATAAATCCATACCTCATTGCTGGAACAAGAATGGATATTTGTCCTTCATGTCCTGCTCACTCTCCCATGTGCACTCCTCCATCGCCTAATTCCTCTAAAGCACTTTTACCATTGGAATCTCTTTATTCCGTAACTATTTGACTTGTCGATCAATAATCTCCACTAGTAGCTCCTCATATGACAAGCTTCATTAACCACAATATCTTGTACCTCCAATACATGTGATGGATCAGGTACATACTTCCGCAACATAGAAATATGGAACACCGGATGAACATGGCTCAAATTAGGTGGAAGAACCAATCTGTATGCCACATTGCCAATATTCTCAAGTATTTCAAAAGGAAAACATGAGAATAACACCTTTCCTTTCTTCCCAAATCTCATAACACCTCTCATTGGAGAGATTTTAAGGAAAACATGGTCACCAATTGCAAAATGAACATCTTTTCGCTTCGGGTCTGCATAACTCTTCTGTCTGCTGAAAGCGGTCTTCATCTATTCCTTAATAATAGGCACCTTTTCCATTGTCTCCTTTATCAATTCTGGGCCTTCAATTGTTTCTCACCCGGTTCTATCCACATACTGGAGATCTGCATTTCCTACCATACAATGCTTTATAAGGAGCAATTCCGGTAGAAGAATGGTAATTGTTGTTGTAGGAGAATTCAATCAGCGGTAGATACTGATCTCAGTTACCTTTGAAATCTAGAAAACATAACTGCAATATATCCTCCAATGTATGGATAGTCCTCTCTAACTATCCATCGGTCTGTAGATGGAAAGCTGTACTGAACCGTAACTGGGTACCCATAGCTTCCTGGAACTTCTGCCAAAACTAAGACATAAACTGCGTACCCCTATCCAATATAATCATCAGTGGCACTCCATAAAGCCGTACAATCTTATTCACATAAAGTTGTGCTTACTGAGTTGCTGAGTAGCTGGTCTTAACCTCGAGGAAATGAGCAGACTTCGTCAATCTATCCACAATAACCCATATGGAGTCATAACACCATGTAGTCCTCGGTAAACTAACTATAAAATCTATAGTAATCTACTCCCATTTTCACTCTGGCAACTCAATCTCTTAAAGCAAACTAGACGGCTTCCGATGCTCAAACTTAACCTGCTGACAGACTAAGCATGTAGAAACAAAATGAGCTACATCCTTCTTCATACTAGGCCACCAATAAACATCCTTCAGATCATGATACATCTTTGTAATTTCTAGATGTACACTATATAAAGAATAATAAGCCTCTCTTATAATTTGATCCCATAGCCCATCGATGTCGGGTACACATATCCGCTTCCTACACTTCAGTACATCATTCTCTACTATGAACTTTGTTGCCTTGCCATTCTGAACATCTCCCCTTATCTTCAGAAGATATGGATCTCTCTCCTGTGCCACTTTAATATCATTAATCAATAGTGGCTTAACTCAAAATTGGGCTATCAGAGCTTGGTTATGAACTTGGGATCCCAAATCCAACTCTACACCCATATCAGCTAACTCTTTCATCTCACGGATAAATGGTCTCCTGGAAAATGAGATGTGAGCTAGACTGCCCATAGACTTCTGGCTCAGTGCATCTGCTACTACATTAGCCTTACCCGGATGGTAAAGGATCTCACAATCATAATCCTTAAGCAGTTCAACCCATCTGTGCTGCCGGAGGTTCAAATCCTTTTACTAAAGTATATGCTGCAAACTCTTATGATCAGTATATATCTCACATTTAGACCCATACAGATAGCATCCCCAGATCTTCAATGCAAATACTACTGCTGCCATTTCTAAATCATGTGTCGGATAGTTCATCTCATGCTTCTTTAATTGCCGAAAAGCATAAGCAATCACTCTCCGATTTTGCATCAGAACACATCCCAATCCAACTCAAGAAGCATCACAATACACTGTAAACTTTTCATCTTCTGATGGTAATGCTAACACTGAAGCACTCGTGAGGCAACACTTTAAAGTCTGAAAATTGCTCTCACACACATCCGTCCACTGATACCTCTCCTGTTTCTGAGTCAACTTAGTTAACGGAGCAGCAATTTTGGAAAAATCTTTCACAAATCTTCTGCAGTATCCTGCCATACCAAGGAAACTACAGATCTCAGAAACACTGGTAGGTTGAGGCCAATTTGCAACTGCTTCAACCTTCTGAGGATCTACCTTAATACCAGATTTACAAACCACATGCCCTAGAAAACACACTTCAGTTAGCCAAAACTGACATTTAGACAACTTAGCATATAGTTGATGCTCTCGAAGTGTCTATAGTACAATCCTCAAATGCTTTGAATGCTCCTCCTCACTCCTGGAATAGATAAGAATGTCATCAATGAACACTATGACAAACTTATCCAAGAATGGCTGAAACACCTTATTCATCAAATTCATGAAAGCAGCTGATGCATTAGTCAACCCGAATGGCAACACCAGAACTCATAATGTCCATACTGGGACTTGAAAGTAGTCTTGAGTACATCTCCCTTCTTGATTCACAACTGGTGATACCCAGATCTCAAGTCAATTTTAGAAAAATGACTAGCACCATGCAACTGATCAAATAGATCATCTATCTGAGACAACAAATATTTATTCTTCACCATCACCTTATTCAGCTATCTGTAATCAATACACATCCTTAGAGAGCCATCTTTTTTTTTTCACAAATAGCATTGGAGCACCCTACGGAGAACTGCTCTATGTAATAAATCCTCTATCCAACAACTTCTGCAATTGCACCTTTAACTCTTTTAATTCTACTAGTGCCATTCTGTACGGAGGAATGGATATCGGATCAGTGCCTGAATACACCTCAATCTCAAACTTTATCTCCCTATCTGGGGGTAATCCTGGAAATTCATCAGGGAAGACATCAGAAAATTCCTGGACTACCGATATCTGAACAATCCCTGTAGAAATCTTTTGCACATCTATCACATGAGCCAGGTATGTTGAACAACCCTTTCTTATCATCCTTCTAACCTAGATAACAGAAACAAAACTTATTCTAGATTCACGTCGATCACCTTGGAATTCAAACTCTGGTTACCCCTCTGGCTGGAATTTAACCCTTTTCTCATAACAGTCAATAATCGCACGATGTGTTGTTAGCCAATCCATACCAAGTATCATATCAATCTCTAATACAGGCAGTTTTATCAAATCGGCACGCAGAATATTATCATCTATCTCAATAACACAACTAGGATAATAATAATTTACTTCTACACTCTCCCCTATAGGTGTAGCTATCTCTAGAGGCACACTCAATAATTGCTTCTCTTTATTCAACTTAGGTGCAAACAGTGGTGAAACAAATGAATTTGTAGCACCAGAGTCAAACAATGCATCAACAATCTCATTCTGTATTAAAATAGTACATGTAACCATATTATCAGATCTCTGTGCCTCCTGAGTGTTGACAGTAAAGACTCGCCCCTAACCTCTGTCTGCTAGGGCCTGACTGCTGCTCGGTGCTTGATCTCTGCCTCTGCCCCTACCAGGAGCCTCCCTAGCAAAATTCTAACTCATCTAAACAGTAGGCTGGGACACTGATGTTGATGGCTGCTGATCACCCCGCAAATGACATCTGTTAATAAAATGACCATGCTGCCCACATTTCAAGCAGGCACCTGTCTGTCATCGACACTCCCCTCCGTGCCTTCTACCACAAAAACTATAAATAGGCACACTGGGCATCTGGGTAGCAAGTATAGAAGAACCCTGTGAATAAGCTGGTGTATACTGCACTGAAGGTCCTCTACTCTGTGTTCTCCTCCTCTGACTGCCAGACAAAGGTCTCTGATCAAACATAGGTACTGTCGCAATCTGTCTAGGCTAGGAGCTACTCTCCCCACTTTTACCCTGTGATCCCAATCCTCCCTTCCTTTTTTGATCTCTCTTGGCTCTCTTTGACTTGTACTTTTCCTCCATTTGATTGGCCTTATCACTGATAGTAGTCAGAGATGTGAATTCTGTAGCAAGTAGGGCATTATGTAATGAGGCATGCAAACCCCTCCTGAACCTGCTGATCAAATCCGCCTCAATAGGAGCAATCTGTGTAGCATATCTACTCAGTCTAATAAACTCCTCAGCATACTCCTCCACTGTTTGACTACTCTGCTCAAGCTGTTCAAACTGTATCAGATTCCTAGTTTTCACCCCTTCTGTCAGGAACTCATCAATCAGCCCTTGTCTAAACTCTGCCCAGGTAGAAGGATGATCACCATATTATCTGGGCTCCATACATCTGGAAAACCATGTCCAAGCTTTTCCCTTTAATAGCAAACCCACTAGCTCAACTGCTCTGATATCAGAACAAGGTAGTCTCCTAACTACCTTCTCAACCTGCTCAAAAAAATCGATCGGCTCATCGCCTCTGTCACCCCTGAACTCTGGCAGATTAAGTTTCAGAAAGCTAAACATAGATACTCTGCCCTCATCAATAACTCTGCGGGCTCCCTGTACAGCAGGCTCTCCAGGAACTGCAGCTGGCTGCACAGGAGTTGAATTAGGAAATACTGGTGTAATACGAGGTGGCACTACTACTGGTGCTGGTGGTGGCAGCATATTCTATCATTCCAGCCTCAATTCTGCTAATTCCTGACTTAACTCCATCATCCTTTATGTCATCTCCATCCTCCAGGGGTCATCACTCCTCTCTGTCACCTCTGTCGTCCGTCGAGATCTGGACGGTCCCTCTAAAAATTCCCTGATAAGAGACTCATTAGAGGTTACCTTTGCCTCTCTGGTATCCCTATCTCTGTCATCGGACATCTCTGTCAACTGCCAGAAAAATAGAACTCATACTCAGTACATTACAAAAATGCAAAATACTTATACACATTAGACAAATACAACAAAAGATGATACAGGAATTCATATACTCCATTGTTTACTAAACTCTACCCATACTGTACTTAGTTACTATTCCTTTATAACCTAGGTACTATTTATTTGAACCTATGCTCTGATACCACTTATGTCACGTCTCGATTTCGAAACACGACGGCCCTAGAATGCAGGAGATGCCAGAGGTGACCAACACCCGTAGAATCCAGTATCACATACAATCATCAATTACTTTCAATTTATTAATCATTTACTTAGTTACTATTTATTCTAGAATTTTGTAATCTATCTGTAATTCATTATGTAATATGTTATATTTACCATCATTTCATGCTATAATAGTAATTATACTCCACAATATACCATACATACATATATATAATCTAACTATGCCATTATGAAATCCATGGAGCAGCTAAAGTATAAACATACAAAAATACAGTGTTAAACATAATTACACTATCACACAATGTAGCAGAAATCCACAGAGATATCAACAGATGGGATTCTGCCTCCTACTCTGCATCTAGAAAGGGAAAACAATGAAAGGGTGAGTATATAAGATACTCAGTGAATCTAATATGCATCAGTCATAAATAAGAACTGATATATCAATAGAGGATAAGCAAATGAAATAACAATATCAGTCTGATCAATAATTTCAAAATACATAATCAAGTTACAGTAGATGACTATAGAAGTAATAATCAGGTCAATAGAAAATATATCACATGAATAAGACAGATGAAGGGCCATGAAACTCATATCACATATATCATCATGTATCAGTAAACATAAGACTGATTAAGTCTTATGGCTAGGACTGTTAACACTTCCCAGCTAGGGTATCATTATACAATATGCACATTGCCGACAGTATGTACCTACTACCTTGTCAGAGAGGTAGCTCATTCAAATCACATTTGAGCCAAAATAGGTATAGAACAAGTCAATAGATAACATTAAACAATAATAGTATCACCAAGTATCAATAACTTAAAATCAATCAAATCAAGTTGCAATTTAAACAATGGATTATCAATTATAAGTAGATATACAATAGCAATAGGTTTGGCAATTAACATGGAATGGAACATAGGTTGGTCATACATGAACAAAAGGTTGGCACAATTGGTATGCCAATGTCGCTAGCGACGATGGCATTCAAATAGTAGGCCTATGGATAAACAAGTCATAGGCCTATGATAAAATGAACTAGACATTTCATCAAACACTTGGTGTGTAACAAAGGATGGACAAATTGTCTAGGTTATAGTGCAACATTGACATTGCCTATATAATCAATAAAGAGCTCACAATGAAGGCAACACAACAAACATCAATTTGCCAACATTAAATACAATTAAAAGGATCAAAATGGTATGGAAAATCAAAGGAAAAACAAAGCAAAAATCAAGGTAAAATAGGCATAAGTGGTTCGGCCAAAATGGAGTTTTTGGAGACAAGTTCCAATCAACATTTCAACACATTAGGCATGTTATTTGATGCATATTAAACTCACCTAGTACACCAAATAAGTCACCAAAATTGATTTGCTACCAAGTTCCTCAAAGAAGGTAAAAATGACAATCTTCCTCAATTTGATTATCTACATCAAACCAACCATAAATAATCCATTCATTAGCTTCCAATTAACATATTCTAAGCTCAAAGAACATAAACTAACACTAAATCAAAGATTCATCTCTTACAACTTAGGTTTAGGGTTTCAAATTGGGGAAAAGTGACCAAATGCATCAATTAATGCAATTAATCACAAACCCACTCTAATCATCATCTAATACATCTAAATCCATCATTAAACTAAACAAATTACTTCCTTACCTTATGTGAGTGATCCACCTAAAATCCCTTTCTAATTATTCCTTGATTTCCTTTGTGATTCAAGGTGAGAAATGGCTTGGGAATGGAGGAAACAAGGCTGAATTTAAGTTTTCTTTAAGTTTCCTTAAGAAAAACAAGCTTGAATTTGGGTGGGAGATAGGGGAATGGTTTGGCCAAAGCTTGGAAGAAGAAGAAGATGGCCAAATTTTTTTTAAGACATGCTTATATACTAAGTTAAAATTGACAAATTGTATTTAGGTCCTTAAACCTTTCATAAATTGAACTTTGACCCCAACTTCTTCTGTAATTTATTCTGACTATTCTGTTGAGAATTGAATTTCAAAGTGGGAATTCAAATAGCTTATTTTTATTTATACTTTTTTATAAAAATCCTTTCAGAGCCATTCTGAAACTCAGCCAGTTGATTTCCTACTATACCCCTAAAGCTCCACCTTGCCATTACTTACTTTTTCAGTATTCCTAAATATTTTCACCATAATTATACATATAATTATATGATTCTTTACCCCTAGTCAGAATCAAAAATTTATCTGTCGACTGGACTGTTATTTTCTCAACAATGTTATTAACACCGATATTTTTCGGGACAGTATGCATTCTAGTCGTGTCTCAAAAATTATCTTTAGTTATTTCGATATCCCAGACCAATAACTGATTATATTAACATTCAATTGTAAGCTTTTTTAGGGTATTATAATTTGCGAATATTGCTTCAGACTCTACGGGAGCATAAATTATATGCAAAATTATCGAAATATGAATTTTGGCTTACTGAAGTATGTTTCCTCGAGCATGTAGTAAATAAAGATGATATTAAGGTAGATTTGAAGAAAGTAGAAGTTGTAGCAAATTGGCCATGACCCACCAATGTGAAGAAAGTTTGAAGTTTCTAAGGTATGGCCCCGTATTATAGGAGATTTGCTAAAGATTTCTCCAAAATAACAGCTCCATTGACCAAGTTGACATGGAAGCAAGAGAAATTTATGTGGACAGACGAGTGTGAGAAAAGTTTCCAAACATTAAGAATTATCTCACTACAGCTCCAGCGTTAGCTTCGCCATCTGGAACTGGTGGATTTTATGTTTACTGTGGTGCATCCAGGGTTAGATTGAGATGTGTATTAATGCATAATGGTCGAGTAATTGCCTATGCTTCTAGGCAGTTAAAGAAGCATGAATAGAACTACCCAACTCATAATTTGGAAATGCCAGTTGTGGTATTTGCATTAAAAATATGGAGGCATTATTTGTATGGGAAGAAATGTGAGATTTACACAAATTATAAAAGCCTGCAATATATTTTGCAGCAGAATGATTTAAATATGCGACAACAAAGATGGGTTGAACTATTAAAAAATTATGATTGTCAAATCTTGCATCATCTAGGAAAAGCCAATGTGGTAGCCGATGCACTGAGTAGGAAATCAATGGGAAGCTTGGCTTATATTGCTACATCATGAAGACCACTGATAAAATAAATGAAAGAATTATCTGATATGGGATTTAGGTTAGAGATGGGGACCTAGGATCGAAACCAGGTTCTAATAGCCCAATTTCAAATAAAACCATTGTTTATTGAAGAAATTAAAACTGCACAAGATAGGGATTTACATATTGTGAATCTAAAAGAAGATGTTCAAACTAGGAGAACTCCTAATTTTACAGTAAATGAAAGAGTATTAAAATGTGGGCAAAGATTATTTATGTCAAATATGGATGGGTCATGGGAGAAAATTATGAAAGAAATGCATTTTGCACCTTACAATATCCATCTCGGTGTGACCAAGATTTATCATGATATGAAGCTATGTTATTGGTGGCCTAATATGAAGCAGGATGTGGCTAGATTTGTATCCACTTACTTGGCCTATCAGCAGGTAAAATTTGAGCATCAGAAGTCATCAGGGTTACCTCAGGAGATTGAATTGCCAGAATGGAAGAGGGAACATGTGACAATGGACTTTGTAGTGGGATTACCAAAGACACAATGAGGATATGATTCCATTTGGATAATTGTGGATAATTTAACTAAATCAACCCATTTCCTGAAAGTGAAAATAACCTACTTAGCTGCTTAATATGCCCAACTGTATGTTGATAAGATAGTAAGGCTGCATGGTGTACCATTGACCATCATATATGATTGGAGCACTCAATTTACTTACGGTTTTAGTAGAAGTTCTAAAAAGCTTTGGGTACTCAGTTACACTTCAGTACAACCTTTCATCCACAAACTGACGGGCATACGAAGCGTACTATTTAGACTTTGGAGGATGTGCTTCGACTATGTGTACTTGACTTTAGAGGAAACTAGGATCGATATTTGCCATTGATTGAATTTGCTTACAACAATATTTATCATTCTTCCATCAGCATGGCACCGTACGAGACATTATATGGAAGAAAATGCAAATTACCAGTTTGTTGGGTTGAACCAGGAGAAAAGCAATTAGAAGGCTCGAAATTGATTAAGGAAACAATGGAGAAAGTCTTTATAATTAAAGAAAGAATTAAGATAGCCTTCAGTCGACAAAAGAGTTATGCAGATCTGAAGTACAAAGATTTTTATTTTACTATTGGTGACCATGTTTTTCTTAAGATCTCTCCAATGAAAGGCATATGTGATTCGGTAAGAAAGAAAAACTATCACCACGTTATATCGGGACATTTGAGATTCTGGATCGAGTTGGAAATATTTCATATCGACTGGCACTTCCACCACAAATAAGTCACATGCATCATGTCTTTCACATATTCACAAATATGTTCCAGATCTATCACATGTGCTCCAACCACAAGCTATTGAGGTAGATGAAGACATAACTTATGAAGAAATGCCAATTAAAATTGTGGATCGATAAGTTAGGCAAATGCAAAATAAAACAATTCCAATGTTTGAAGTCCTATGGAAGAATCATTCGATGGAAGAATGTATATGGGAAAACAAGCACAATATGCGAATTAGATATCCTCAGCTGTTTCGAAAGTGAGGTATATATAGTTAAAATTCGTCCTCGAATTTTATTAAAGGAGAGTAGAGTGTAACACCCTAAAATTTTCAATAATTACATATTGGATCTAGAATTAGTATAGTTTATTTTATAATACTTAAATAGACAGTTAATTTGTAAACTAATAATTTAATACCTAAAACTCTAATTTAATGCCTAAAATACATATTTAAACATAAAAATACATAGAATAACCTATATAACCTAGAATTAACATGGAATAAAAATTATGGAAAATATTAGTGCTAAAAGGTAGAATTGGGGCTAAAATATAAATATAAAAAGATGTGTGGTCAAATTATAAATATCAAAAGCTGAGGGGTTAATTTGTAAATATCAAAAATTCATAAAAAAATCTCAAATTCTACATTTTTCTAGATGGAACAAAAAAAATTTCCCTTCTTCCCCCTAGTTAGTCGAAACTTCTTTCCCACTCTCCACCTCCATTTTCTTCTTCTTCCAACCAAAATTCCTTCATTAAATCAACTTCAAATCTAAATCAAATTAATACTATATCAAGTTTAAACCTTAAACACTTAATAGCTATTAAAAATTCAATAAAAAACTTCAAGGAAATTCAAGATTTATAAAGGGATAAAAGTTAGGATTTTGGGTTCACTTGAGGTAAATTAACTTCATTTGCTTTCATTTAATTAAAAATGAGTTCTACGATGATTATAAATGAAACTCTTAGCATCTGGATAGATATATAAAATTATAGGAAGAAATCCTATTGAAATTAGAATCCTATTGAAATTAGGGTTATGTCAAATTTCAAATTTTCATATAGATACGTTTAATTCAAACTAAGCATAGATTATGATTTTTCACATCAAAATTAGTCTAAAACATATTAATTATATCATGTAGAGATAAGGAACAAAGAAAAGAATAGTGATAATGGTGATGAAGGATAACTTTGTTTAATGCGAGAATTGGTGCTTCTAAGATATTTTCGATCCAACCAAGTTTTGAGGTGAGTTATAAATGTATTATTATGCATGAAAATAGTCTTATTTTAAATTATGAAATCTATCCCTTTATACCCCCTCTTTGGCCGAATCATGATGCCCATTTTTCTTGTATTTTTGTTGCTTCATTTTGCCTTTGTTTAGTTTATTTCTCTAATTTGTTGAATGAATTTGACTCTCCATTGCCTCATTAGGATTGTGTTATTGTTAAATGAAAAATTAGCTTAGTTAATATTGCCCCAAAATCCTACCTATTGCTTATTAAAATTATGCATATTATGTGTTTGATGAAATGCCTAAATGAAGTTAACTTTCAATCCATCAAATGTTTGACTTAAAACTTATCACCATTTAACACATTGATACTAATGATACCTAAACCTAGCTTAACCTAATGGCATTGATTCACTTTTTTGAGTAATTTCTTTCTTGACTTTATTGCATTATTTTGATACTACCTTTAGTGGCCTATAAACTCACTGAGCTATCAATTGAATAGACATGATTTATTTGGATTGTTGACACTATATATGAACTTATTCATGCCTATGAACTTCATTATACCAAATATCTTATGACATGATAGAGTTACCTTTCGATGGGGTAGTAGGTAAAAACCATCAACAATGTGCACATTGAAATATATTTTTAACCCTAGCTAGGAAGGGTTAAGTCCTAGCCATAAGGTCTGATCAACCTTATGTCATTTCATGATTTTAAACTACTAAAATGTAGCTCACAAGACATTTTGACGAGTATGAAACCTTATATCTGTTATGTTTCATTTCCATTTATATTGTTTAACCATTGTTTCATATGTCGTAAATTATCTTATTTATTGTTGATTACTTTTCTTTGATATAGGCATTTGGGGGATTGTTACTTTCCTTACCTAGCCTTTATGTATAATAATATATTTATTGCTAACTGAGTAATTATACTCACATCTTTAGTGGTTTGACAAATTTTAGGTTTGAAGTAGACGGTAGCAATTCCCGAGGCATCTTTCTTCTTTAGTGGAACCGATTTCTTTTGGCTATGTAAATTCCTAAAACATGTTATTTTTGTTATTCCATAAAAGCTCCATGGTTTAGTTGAGCTAGTTGTAGTTTATATATGTACAATATAAGTTATGTAAATTAATTACTTAGCATTTTTTGAATTATAAAAGATGAATATTTGATGACAAAAACGTGATAGAATATATGTGAATTATGTATTGGAATGAAAACAGGGAAATAACATGACAACAGGTGATATATAAATTTAATAGCAGGGGTTTTATGAATGTTAATTGTATATGTGAGTCCCACATTCGAGGATTATCATGTTCCATTTTTAGGACTTGATAATTTTATGTGTTATTAATTATCTAATTATGTAAATGTTTATTTAAATAGTTAAATATTTTGTTTAATCATTATTATCATTATTGATTGTTAACTATTAATTCTATAATTAATGTATTAATTTTAGTTTGTATATAATTTAAAATTAGTAATTATTTATTTAATTAGTTAATTAGATTAGACAATTTAAATGGTTAATTAGAAATTTATTAGCTAATTAAATATTATTATTATTATTATTATTATTATTATTATTATTATTATTATTATTATTATTATTATTTTGGAAGAAAATTTTGGATAATTCTAGAATATTTTAATAAAATTTTAATTTCATATATTTTTATTATATTAAGATATTATAAAGAAAGAAGGAAATGGGACATAAAGAAAGAAAGAATGGAACGTACACAAAGCTGGAAAGGGAGAGGGAAGTTAGGTGAGAGAGAGGTGGCTGTCCAAGATAAATCTCCATCGTCCGGTCATCGAATCGCTACACTTATGACACTAGTGATTTCTCTAGTCGTAGATCAGCCCATAGGTGAGAGCACGCCGTCATTCGCCATCCAATGAGGCCATGCTCACTGTTTAAACTTCACGCTGGCAGTGGACTTTTTCGACTAATTCAAGCCGATTCCGACATCCTTTTCTGGTGGTTTTATGTAATACCCTATATCTGTATTGCTTGTGTTTTGTACTTTGATTGATTGTCTTAGAATGAATTTATTTGGGTTGTGATAAATTTTGATTCTCTGCTCTGTTCTACTTTATTTTCTGCTAGTTCAATATGTTAGAATATGATTTGTTGAGTATAGATAGCTTTTAGAGAGAATTTCATATGTTAAGTTATGTTGGATAAGTTTTAGTTAAGTTAGGTTAGAGAGATGTTGAGATATACCTCATAGGCTTTATTCACGGGTGTGAGTCAGTTTTCACGGGCATATAAAAAGTTCCTATCTGAATTTTGGATTTTCATCAGATTGCTTTCATAGGCATGATGTTCATCTTCACGAGTGTGAAAGGTTGACCTTCATGGGCATGATTCATTTTTTCACGAGTGTGAAGCGTCGGGTTCTATATATATCCATTCATTTGTTACTTGTCCGAAAATTAAACCATTTTTCTCTCTCTTCTTTATTTTTCAACCCCCAAACCCTGAATCCATTCCATCTATGATTCTATGACATTAATACCTACATTAATGCTCCATTTTAGAAGGAAACACTAAAAAAAAAAAAAGCTATTAAATCATTTCAAGTCAAGATTTCTTCAAAATCTCTATTGAGGAGAAAGATGTATTTTCTTCATATTTCAATTTTTATTATGATTTGAGGTTATATGTTGTTAAAATAGTTGTATATGAGTTATGATGAGTATATTAAATATATTAATGATTATAGATTTTGGTTATTAGATGAATTAGAGCAAATGGTGAATAGTAATATGAATAGTGTTAATTCTTATATTCCTCCATGATTTTCTTAAGAAATGGTTAAATTGAGTTTAAGAACTATCTAAATAAGCTTTAGAGAGTATTTTATTGTAAGAATTTATTATGGATAATATTGGGTAAGGAAAACCCTAAATTTATGAATTTGTTAAAATGTGTTAAGCTTGAAACTTTAAGTGCAATCAAGTTGTTTTGAAGCTTGATAGAAGGTTTTGAGCTTTCGCTTTGATTATGGCTTTGTAGAGGTGAGTTATGCATATGTGTTTTGTATCTATTTGCATATACATAAATATGATTCTTTCATTAATATTCATTCCAAACATATATATGAAATTGTTAAGTTGGTAATTCTTGAACCAACAATATTTGTTAAAAATATATCTTTGTGTCCATTGCTATGCTTTAGAGTTGGTATTGTCACCTGTTTCTTTGGGACCAACTCTCTATTATAGTATAAACCTATTATTCTGGAAATGTGCTTGATCATAAGAATCCTTGTTATAACTATTTTATATTGAACCTAGTATGTGTATAGTCAAAACGCCTTCCTTATAAGGAAAAATCATATGACTGTGTGTACCATTGACTCTACTGATAGAGTCAAAGTATCAGGATCCTTTCTAGAGAGGATAAAGTTTCTCTGGGCATGTGTTAGCGCAAACACATGTATTCTGTAAGGAGATCATAGTACTCCTGTTCTGTTATAGATGTTGTTAGACTCCTGTTCTGTTTCTGTTATTTTGATATTTACATTGTTTACCCTTTATATGTGTGTGTGGGTGTGTGTGTGTCATTCTTTGTGGGCACTTCCGACTTCTGATTTCTGAACTCTATATTTTGATATCTGATTTCTGATTCAGCTTCTGATATGTATATGACTTCTGATTATATGTATATATTTTGTCCTATATATTATGAAATTTGTTTGTAATATATGTGTACAAGACAACATTTGAACCACTGATCTAATTTTGAATCTCAGGTATGACATATGCATAATTCATTGAGTTGAAGACTCACCCTCCTTCTATTGTGATTTTTAGGTGAAAGAGTAGTCTGTCTAGAGACCGAGAATAGAGATTTTTGACTTCTTTCTCCAAGAAGCTAATTGAAAGTATAGCTCTGTTTATTTTGAATACATTTATTTTGTTATTGATTGAGATGTAATTCTCTTAGAGCTCCATAATATTGAATGGATGTAATATTCTTTTGGAGTTATCACTTGTTCATCTTGGATAGAGGATCTTATTTGTCTTTGATCCATGGTGAATAAGTTAATTATATCTTGAGTGATATATCATAGGTTGTTTGATGATATTTATGATTGTGGATCATGGATGGTTATAGATATTATTTGTTATTGCCACAGGTTAGGATAGTATGTTTTACGGATTTTCTGTGGCCTTAAGCCTATCCATGCCCTACGACCTCGCATTTCTGTTTTGGGATGTGACATTTTGGTTTCGTTCAACTCCATTTTTTATGGGCTTTCTGTTGATACTAATTTTTGTAATACTCCGGTAGACAGAACAATGGATAGTGAAGAAGTACAGAAGATAATATAGATATAACTGACTATAGTAACAGATATAATATTAATTAAAGTATGAATATGCTCAATCGATTATTAAAATATACAGAGAATGATAAAGAGTAATATTAAAAAAATTTTGAGCCTCAATCGGGCCACTTTTGAGGTACTATCCTGAAAAATATCGGTATTAATTACACTGCTGGAAAAATAGCAGTCCGGCTAATTTAGAATTTTTGACCCAGACTTGGGAGAATTAAATAAGTTAATTTTATGTGAAATTATGGTGAAAAGAAGAGTTGAAAAATATTTTGGAATACTGAAAATAAGAGTAATAGTAAAATCGTAATTTATGGCAACTTTGTGGGCAATTTTGAAAATCCACTGTTTGGGATCCAGAAATGACCCAGTACTATTTTTAAATGATAGAACAATTTAAAATAAGGTATTTTACTCCCCACACTTGAGGTTGAATCTAAACATAATAGACAGAATAAATTACAGAATATTTTGAGGTAAAAAATACAAATAAGAAAAATTTTGGGTTAAAGTGTAATTAAATAAAGTTGTGAGATCCACTCTTTCTAGAAAGGGAGCTAGGTGGCCTGCCATGGTGGTGGGGAGATGATATTTGTGATAGAAAATAATTAATTGATTTATCAATTAATGAAAAAAAAAATGACAAATCATCAAAAATTTTAGAAAATTCTTTCTTTTGTCTTCATTTTTTTGGGTTGGGCTTTGGTATATATAAAAAGAATATGAAAATAGAAAATGGAGGGGGAGAGTTCGCTGAACCATGTATAGAGAAACAACCAAAATTTTTCTCTTAACTTTTCCATAGAAATCAATCAAAATAAGATAGGAAGAGATGAGAAAAAGAAGAGTTAAGAAAGGAAGTTGATGGAGATTATGTGAAGCTATTTGGAGGTATCAAAGAAGATGAAATCCAAGAGTTTAACTTAAGATAACGATTCTAAACTTATCATTTTAAATTGTATTTAAGATTTCTATAGCATAATTTTGAAAATAATTGAGGTAATTAAGTTAAAAATGTAAAGAACGAGTTAGGGTTTATATAATTTCTGAAATCTGTTTTAAGGTAGTAATTTTTGGCTAATATTTTGAAATTTTAATGACTAAATTTAAAGATGGTTAAAACATAAAAAATTGTAGATAAATATGTTAATTAGTTTCTGTAAAAGGAATTTGAAAATTTTGAAGTGAGGAAAGAGTTATTGGGTAAAAACTGTGACTGACCTGGAATTAGGTTTTCTAAAAAACACTACTGTATTTTTATTGTACAAACAAATAAATATAGAATTAGAAGAAGTTTTCAACATAAAAAGTGTTTATTTTTATCTTATCTATAATCTTATAAAAGGGTTTTTCAATTGGATTTGTGGTTTATGAGATATTAGATCATGAGTATAATCTGCCCGAAATGACTGATAAACAGAATATAGGCTATTGTATTCTATATATATGAGGACCTTAAATTCTGAAATAGAGAAAGTGCTAAACATAAAAGATATGAATTTATATGTTATCTAAATGACTATAAAATGGTTTCATAATTGGATGAGCAAGGAATTAATTATAGGCATGAAAACGGGGTCTGTTTGGATAAAGATTTTAAGACAGTAGTTTAAATTTGGAAATTTATTAATAATTGTTCAATAATCCAAAAATTCTAAAATTTGGATATATTATAATTTTATGTGTCTATTTTCAATAGGAAAAAGAATTACAGTAATTGGTTAAGTATAGATTGAGTTATTATCAAAAGAACAGAATTTGTCAAGTCAAAGTTACAGGGCAGAATCAAAGACAGTAAGGCTAGTTTTAAACCTAAGTTTAAATTAATACTATAAATTGTATAGTAATGGGAATAAGGTGAATTTTGGATATGTTAGAGCTTAATATGTTAAGTTTAAGTAGGAATAAGAATTGAAGCAATTGGATAAGTATAGAGAGAGATATAAATAATGGAACATAAGCTACCAATAAAGGTTCTTCATAGGCAAAACCTAAAACTTGGAAATTTGAGAATTTCTTTAATATAAGTATAAATAATGTAATTTTATGTTAAATAGTATCTAAATGGAAATTAATTGGATATGTATAGTCGAGAATGAATAAGAGATGTGATGGGTACCATAAGAGATAAGGCCAAGAATCAAGGATAAAGGAAAAGGAAATGTATAAGTCATAAGCTAAGGTGAGTAATTTATATATTATTAAGCATATCCATGTTTTGATTTGTTGACCCAATGAACATGTTTCCTTCTTGGTTAAATGCCTCATTGCTATTGTTGATCATTCTTGATCATTCTTAAATATTGAAATCATCAATATTCATTGATTGTTATTGATATTGAAATGCCTATTGTTCTTGATTGATCATGAACCCAAATATTTTCAAAAGTATGCATACCAAATGTTTAATCGTATACCGTGATATTTATTGTTAATTGCTACCTTCGTATCAAGAAAAGAAACCAATATATGATTAATGAAATGTATTGACAAGTAAACCCATGTGTATCGATTGAAAGCCATTGTACCGTAATGTCCCTAATGAATACTTAATATTGTTATTGATTTCCATTGGCCTATTTTACATGTGGATTTGATAGAGCTGCCTCTCCGACAGGGTAGTGGGTACATACTGTAGGCAATGTGCACATTGATTTTATATGATACCCTAGCTGGGAAGGGTTAACTGTCCTAGCCATAGGGTCTGATCAGCCTTATGTACATGATATGAGATCGATATGAGATTATACGTGTTCATGGCCCTTTATTTGTCTTTTTCACATGATACGAGTATTGTTTATCTATTCAATGATTCCAAGATTATATCTTATTGTTTACTGTTGATTGCCATTCTTTCATCAATTTAATTGTTACTTGTTCAAAACTTCCAAAGACATTTAGTGTGCAAATTAATTAATCTTGACATGTAAAAATGGATATGTTGATATCCATTCATTGTTGATACTTGACTTCCATTGATATCTTTTGTTATCATAAGTTTATATCACCTGTTTAATGATGTATACATGCTCACTGAGTATTTTTTATACTCACCAAATAGTGGTTTATAATTTTTACAGGGATGAGATAGAGTAAGCTGATTCCAAGTCAATTTCTTTTCTGACTTGGGATGTCAAGTACATCGAGGTAGAATTTTATTCTCTAAAGGTCGTGAGTGTCACTTCTTAGAGCCCTATGGTACTGTGTATAATTAGATGATTGAGTACTATAATGATGTATAAATAGTGACATAACTGATGTTTCAGTGGCATTCAAACTGTAATGTGCAATGTTTAATGATTGATTCAAGACAGTAATACTGAAATATAATAAAATGAAATTCACATGTTTTGAAAAAGATTTAGAAGTGTCATGTATATCTGTTAAACTATGAAGTTGAGGGTATAAGGATGACAAATTATTGAGAATATAAAAATAATTTTAGTGTAGACTGTGTAATTTATGAAAGACCCAATTTTGGGTCAGAAATAAAGTTAAAATTACAAAAAAAACTCTGGCAAAATTTCTGTAAAATTTATAAATAATAAATGGGATTTAAGCATTAATGAATGAGTTAATATTGATTGAATGATTGATAAATGGATTATTCATGGGTTCTACGGGTTTCCGATTACCTTAACTCTACCTGTGCCCTAGGACTGTCGCGATCCAAAAGTGGGTCGTGATAATTTTGCCTTGATCGAAGATCGGAGCCAGGATCAAAAAAATGAGCCACAAGTAAATTTTCGGAAAATTTCGAGTAAGTAGATTTAAATTTATTCTAAAATTATTTGAAGACAATTTTATGAAGATGATTGAGTATTTATAATAGTATTGAAAAATTTAGGCAGTTAAAATTTAATAACTGTATTTATTTTGAGTAGATAAATTATTTTAGATTATTTAGAATTATTATGTAAATTATTTGGATCGTAATTATGGAAATATTGAGTTTGACACTAGTTTTAAAATTTTCGGATAGTGAATTATCGATAATTGTATTTATTTTAAATCTATAAATTAAGGTAAATTAATTATATTAATTGGGAGTAATTGTGAATATAATTTAAAAGATATTTATGGTATTTAAATACCAAAAAATTAAATTATAATAGAATGAATTAGTTGAGGTGGTAATTAAATCAGGTCAATAAATTAATTTAAATTGAAGGAAACTATTTGGAGTATGATATTTTAAATTTGATTTCAAAATAATTATTTTATTAAGTTAATTGTGAATTATTTGAGGAATAATCATTTTATTAGTCATAATAATTTAACAAATTATTGTAAAAATTATTTTTGAGATTGAGGAAATTTAATGACTATTAAGTTATAAGTTTAGATATTGATATATAGGGTATTTCATAATTAATATTTGGAGTCTAGTTGAATAAAAAATAATTATTAGAATATATTTTGAGATAATTAGTTATTGAAATATTAATTTTAGTCTATTATTTATTAGAGATAATTAATTATTGAAATATTAATTTTGGTCTAGTATTTATTAGAGATTGAGATTAAGATAGTTAAAATAAATAGATATATGAGCTATTTCAAATTTATTTTTATTTCTTCTACAGCATCGATAATCATGGATTAAATATTGAAATTGAGTTAGAATATTTATTGAATTAATATAAGTAATTAATCAGTTAATTGAATAAACTAATTGAAGCATGTAAGGTTTATTATAAATATTTGTTGATAAGTTGAAGATTCAGGAGGGATCAATTGATTTAATGGTGTTGAATGCAGGCTATTTATTAGAAGTATTTTTATTTCTGTTTTTCGAGGGTTAAATTTTATTTTAGGAAAAACTCTACCGAAATTTCGGCAAATTTGTGAAATTCATTCTTTTTATTTCTGAGTTGATATTTGAATATTATTCTAATAATTTTCGTATTTAATTTTAATATTTCAGATGTTTTCTTTGTTATCAGTTAGGAGGTGCTCCGAGAGAATCAGTCAGTTAGACAGTCGTCAAATGTTGCGAGTGATATTATTATTAGAGACGTATGTGTATTGAATTATAATTGTGTTGCATAATTATATTGTGGCTACTGAATGAGATTAGAATGATATAAAACCACAAAGTATTGGATATGAGTATGAATACAGATATGATTATGAATTAATGAGCTATGACTGGAGTATGATGGCTTGGGGGCTTACTCATCATCCAGCACTGCTGTTAGTCGGGTCGACGTTGCCTAGTTAAATCTAGTAACGGATGGAAATCAACATATTGGATTAAGAGATAGTATTGGACTAAAAAAGCCAAGTACAGGGGATTGGCTCCCTACATGAATTTTAGGATGATTCATGTTAACTAGTTCTCATCCTTGTTTGATTATGTGATTATTTGACTGTTTGACACATTGCACAAGTATTTCAAAAATAGAACTCTAGATGGCACCAAGTAGGTATATTAGATAGTATTATTTACTGAGTTGAATGCTCACTCCTGTTCAATTTATTTTTCTCAGTTGCAGGTGAGTTTCAGAGTTGAATTTTTGTAAAGTCGTTACTATCATTCTTTCTCTGGTAGTGACTGTGGTATAATTTTTATTTTATTATATTATGTATTTTTAATCTAGAGCTCCACATATGTATTTTTATTGGTTTTATTATTCCATTCTAATTTTCTAAGAGTTTGAGTTATTTTAATTGGAGTATTTTCGAGCTTCTTATTTATTTGGCAACTTGTAAAGCATAATTAATTTATTACAGTAATAAATTGTATATAACATATTTGGTAGCCCTGTGGAGCGATATAATTGTTGTTCAGATTCTACTAATAGGTAGGCCATATCTCTGGTTTGATGACAGTTACAATCATTTTGATAGTTTTATTGTTTCTTATAAGGTTAGGCTGACAATAAATTTTGAAAGTCTTATACTTACTAGTTCTATAAAACTAATTATGTGCCCTTGAGATTGAGGCATGACACATATTTTTACTAAATCCTACTACCCACTCATCCTTTATTTTTTTTATCAATTAATTGCGGACATGACAAATTGATTTATTTCATATTTTTAGATAATAAAAAACTTAAAAATTTTTAAAAATATTCAAAAGAAAAAATATTTAAAAAAAAAAAAAAAGATGAACACAAGGTGAAGCCATATTTGGGTTTCATATGGGTTCATAAAAATATATATATATATCAAAAACTCATATGGGTTTTAAACTTAATTGGAGAAGCTATTTTTACGCATTAAAATTGCAAAAAAACATAGGCGTTAAAAAGATTTTAAATTCAACTCTTTAACCTTGTTTTCATTCTTTGTGTTGTATACGATTAACAAATAGCCAATAAACTGATTCGAGTACTGACCCAAATACAAGCATCATCAAAATCGTTAAATAAAAAATAGAGATATAAAGAAAAAGAAAGGAGTAGATTTGCGATCGATTTTAGAACAAAACCTCACTGAAATCTGGAGGAGTCTAAAATTAATGTCTTGTATCAGACAAGAAAGAAATACCACGCCTCCATGGCTGCAACTATGAAAATCCAAATCCACCATTTCAGCAAGCATCCAAAGGTTGCCCTGCCAAAGAATCGAGTATTTCTCTGTCTGATTTTGGGTTAGTGAAATATCATCACAGCCTTCTTGTTGTTATTATTATTATTATTATAAAAAGATAGATAAATACAGAGAAAGGTATTAAATTTTTTTTAAAATTTAAATTTTAATATTTATTTATTTTTCATTTTATTATTTAATAAATACAATTTTTATTATTTAAAAATATGAAATAAACTCCATTTTTACAGAGTTAATAATTGGTGAAAAAATAAAAAACGAGCAGGTAATTGGATTGACTTGAAATACAAGATTTGAGTTGAATTTTTGTTAAAAATTCAAATTTTAAATTGAATATTTCCCCTGAAAAAGAGATATAATATATATACATATAATGAGATTTGAATATATATATATATATATATATATATATATATATATATATAATAAAATATTAATCATATTTTAAATTTTTTGATAATAATATATAATACGCTTATTATATTTAAAATAAATAAATATACAAAATCTAGTCGTTAAATTCTATTTATTTTTCTCTGATTTCATTAATATTTTAATTAAATGGGGCACTAAATGGAGAGATAAATAAAGACCTAGAAAAATTCACTGTAAGTGGAGGAATTATATAATATAATTGTGATTTTAATTAAAAATTTTAATCGAAAAGGTAAATTAATTGAATCATGACAAGTGGCTATTTAAAAAAATAAAATAATTAATTTGTGTTACAAAAAATTAATTACTTTCTCTATCCAATTGATTCATCTTCTTATTCCATCTTCAAAGTTATTGATGTTTGCAGGCGTTAAATTAAATGAGTTTCCATGCAAGGCAGACGCGGATATTGTTGGGTATATTAAATAAGCTTAATATATATTTTAATATAAATTTTAATTGATAATAAATTTTTATAATAGACTTAATGGATAAGAGTTCATTAACTGATTTAACCATAGTGTAAACTTATATATATGTTAGCTGGGTGCAACATGTTAGGTATTTCAAATTAGATACCTAGGATATAATATTTTAAGTAGTTGTATATTACTTGATCTAAAACCCTAACAATCTTGAAGCATTAAAAGTTTTGAAAGTTTTCTTATTTTGATTTCAAGCATTCAAGTTTCTTGTTATAATTTGAATTCAAGTTTGTTATTCTTGATTTAAGTTTTAGTTTGATTAATTAAATAATCGAGTTTGTTGTTCTTGATTTAAGTTTTAGTTTGATTTAAAAAAAAAAGATTTGAAATTAGTTTGATTCGATTGTTGGTTCGATTCGATTGTTGATTAGATTCAAATTATTGGTTCGATTCAATTATTGGTTCGATTTATTTTCAGTTCGATTCAATTATCGGTTTGATTCAAATCGTCAGTCCGGTTCAAATCATTAGTTCGATTCAATCCCTGATTCGATTCAATTGGTTCAATTCAGGTGCACTTGTTCTAACTTTTCTTCTATATAATTTTTGCTATTTAATTGTTTATAAATATATAGAAGAATGGATAAACGTGTTCTGATTGAGATGGTCAAATTAAAAACTTTTAGCAGATCTGAATTTAATTCCTAAAAGCGAATGACTCTATTTGGACTGAAATATGAAAATATATTTTACACTACTTTGAGTACTTTTGCTGATACGATGGAGGACGTTGATGAATCTCAATGGAATAAAGATGATGACTTCTGTAAAGACTATTTATTGAATTATCTTTCTGATCGGTTGATAGAAGTTTTTAGTTGATAGAAGTTTTTAGCAAATATATCACTACTAAAAAAATTTGGGATAATTTAGATGCTCAATTTAGAAAAGAGGAGGAATTGTCAAAAACACACCTAGTTGACAAATTCATGTATTTCAAATTTAATGAAAATATGGAAATTACTCCTCAAGTAACTAATCTAGAAAATATGAGATCTAAATTAAATAATGAAAAGATCATCATCTGTGATACCTTCTTAATTGGGGCAATAATTTACAAACTACCTGCTGCATGATACACTTTTAAAACTGAAATGTATAGAAAAAATGTGCAAGTGGGACTAGATGATCTCAAACGATTCATTAGAATCGAAGATGAGAACAGAGCTAGAAATAACTTGAAAATTGTCAGACAACAGCAGCCAGCTACTAACACAATCACACATTCCAATAAATTTTTTAGGAGATCCAAGTCAAACAAAAATGAACCCCCCAGATTGGAGGCCAAAAAGACCATTTTTAAGAAGAAAAGGGGCAAATGCCACAACTGTGGGAAATTGGGTAATTTCATTGCAGAATGTAAGGCTCCTCTAAAAACTAAATCTAACACACCAAATAAAAAAATAAATATGATAATACAAAATACTGAGCCTCAGAATTTTATTGCTATGATCGAAAAAAGTGGAAAGGTCAGTACTTCTTCAGAATGGTGGTTAGATACAAGAGCCACGTGTCATGTTTGTAAGAACAAAATGCAACTTGACGATGCTACTGAAGTCAACGAGACTATTATTGTGGCTAGTGGAGATAAAGAAATAGTGACTCACATTGGTACAACAAATATAGTACTCTCTTCAGGTAAAATTCTAACTCTCAAAAATGTTAAAGTAGTTCCATCTATTTTAAAGAATTTAATTTCTATCAGTCTTTTAGATATTGCTGGCATGAACACTTTATTTCTAATGGTAGAGTAACTTTGTCTGTTAACTCTTGTTATTTTGGATGTGCTTATTTGGTAAGTGGTATGTATAGACTGAGTTTAGGAAATGAAACAGTTAGTCATGTTAATTCAAATTTAATTGATCCAAAAATATTGCATAATCGATTAGGACATGTGAACTATAAGAAAATGGCTAAACTAGCTAAAACTCATACATTAGATACTTCGATCAAATTTAACATATGCGAAATGTGTGCTCAAACAAAAATTACTAGAAAACCTTTTCAGTCGGTCTCTAGGAGTACACAACTTCTTGAAATAATATATTCTGACTTATGTGATTTTAAAGGCTTCACAATTAGAGGAGGTCGGAAGTATTTGGTAACATTTATAGACGATTTTTCTATATTTTGTCATATTTATCTGTTAAAATTTAAAGATGAAGTATTTGATAAATTTAAAATTTTCAAGAATCGTGTTGAAAATCAATTAAACTTGAAAATTAAAAGACTTAAGAGTGACAGAGGAGGAGAATACAAATTGACAGAGTTCAAGAAATTTTGTAACTCTCATGGTATAATACTTGAAACTATTGCTCCTTACTCACCTCAATCTAATGGCATAGCTGAACAAAAGAACAGGACGTTAACTGAAATGTTAAACTCTATGTTATTGACAGCTGGCATGCCTTCTTGTTATTGGGGAGAAGCAACTTTGACTGCATGTCACATCCTGAATAGAATGCCACATTCTAAGACAAATTCAATACCTTATGAATTATGACATAAACATCCTTGTAGATATGATACTCTAAAGACTTGGGGCTGTATCACTTATGTTAGGATACCAGACCCTAGGAGACCAAAGGTAGGACCTAGGACCAACACATGTGTATACCTAGGTAGTGCAGAGGATAGTGTAGCTGATCGGTTTTTGGATCTATCTACCAATGTGGTTATAGAATCTAGACATGCAGTATTTTTTGAGGATAAATTTCTAAAAGATCAAGGATTGACTTTACTTGGTACTGTAGAAATTAATTCAGAATCTCTAATAGAAATTATACTTAATTCCTCTGACACTTCTCAAATTAATGAATCACTACCTTTAAGAGTATCTACAAGAGAGAGAGTTCCCAAAACATTTGGTGAGAATTTTATCACTTACCATTTAGAGGACGATCCATCTACTTATAAAGAAGCAATAAGATTTAAGGACTCCTTGTTATGGGCAGAAGCCATTGATGATGAAATAAGTTATCTGTTACAAAATCAAACTTGATAACTAGTCGATTTGCCAAAAGGGGCTACGACTATAGGTTGTAAGTGGATTTTGAAAAGGAAACTAAATCTTGACAGATCAATAGCACGGTACAAAACATGTTTAGTAGCTAAAGAGTATACTCAAATCTATGGCATAGATTACTTTGATGCATACTCATCGGTCTGTTATTTGACTATGAATAAAATTCTTCTTGCATTGGCATCTATTGAACACTATGTTGTGCATCAAATAGATGTAAAGACAACTTTCCTGAATGGAGATCTAACAGAGGAAATCTATATGAACTAACCTGAAGGGTTTGTCATGAAAGGTTTAGAGAACAAAGTTTGTAAATTAAACAAATTTTTGTATGGTCTAAAACAAACACCTAAATTGTGGCATCAAAAATTCGACAAAGTTGTAAAGAGCTTAGGATTTAAATCCAGTTATTCTGATAAATGCCTTTACTTTCGTTTTGTGTCGAATAAGGTGCCTTTACTTTCGTTTTGTGTCGAATAAGGTTGCGATTATTTGCTTGTATGTGGATGACATGTTGATACTTGGTACAGATCTTTCTACTATAAATAAAGTAAAATGCGAATTAACTAAAACCTTTAACATGTCAAATCTTGGTGTAGTAGACACCATTTTTGGAATGAAAGTAAGTTTTGGAGGGCAAGGTATCACCCTTAGCCAAACTCATTATATTAAGAAACTACTTTATAAATGGGGATACAGTGAGTGCAAAGTAGCTGAGACACCATATGATCCTACTAAAAGACTAAGCCCTAATGAAGGAGCTAGTGTGAACTAGTTGGATTATTCCAAACTGATTGGTATTCTCTTGTATGCAATGACTTGCACTAGACTAGACATAGCTTTTACAGTGGCATTCTGAGTCGTTTCACTAGTAATCCTAGTCAAGAGCATTGAAATGCCTTAACGAGGCTAATGAGATATCTTAAGGGTACTCTCAATTATGCTCTATGCTATAATAATCATCCTTCTATCTTAGAAGGTTTTTCTGATGTATCATGGTGCTCAGAATTTGGAGACAGTAAATCTACTAGTGGTTATATTTTTACACTAAGTGGAGCAACTGTGGCATGAAAATGGAATCATAACTATCAGCTCTAGCTTCGGCAGGAGGAGAAGCAAAATGGATAAGATATCTGATCCTGGATATTCCATTAACTTGTCTAAAGATTAATTCTTTAAGTTTATTCTGTGATAATCAAGCTACAGTTTCAATAGTGAAAAACTCACTCTTTAATGGTAAGAGGAGGCATATTAGGCTGAAACATGCAATGCTGAATTATCTTATAGAACAAGGTATTATCATTTTGGTTAATGTGGGATCGAAGGATAATATTGCAGATGCACTCACAAAAGGTTTGAACAAAGATCGAATATTCAAAATTGTGGGGGAAATAGGGTCAACAACTATATGAGACAAGCATTAACCTACATCTGTGTTATTTTGAATTTTCGAATCTCCCTTTGGTGATTAAGATAAACACTTGATAATATTTTGATGCTTACAGTTGTTAATATATCATTCCACATTTGATGATATATCATTTTGGGCGAATTGTCTCATTCCATATTTGATGAGATAATTTATCTCTATTTGGATGTTCTATCTTGAGTGGTTGTATCATTCCATACTTGATGATGATACAGCTTAACTAGATTTGAACTTGGCAGCTATAATATTCCACATAAAAACATGAAATGGTTCTTTTGAAAAAGAAACTGTTTAGGTCTTTTCTTATAAAGAAACTTGACATTGATGCTTATTGGTTTTGACATTGATGCATACTATTATTGACATTAATATATTGTTGGTATTGATACTTGATTGTCATTAATATATCATTATTTTCAGTCATTGTGGTATTGTGCTAAGTTCTTGAACTAGACACTTTAAAGAGTTATACAAACGATTGAATTCATATGAAATTCATATTTGGTAACTTATAGGAAATGACGAAAATAAAGGAGCAGAGATGAACTGGACTTCTGATGAGAATGATCTACTTGATGAATAATTCCTCTATAGCTCTGGACTGTGGGGGACTGTTATATTTTCTTTCAGTTGAATAAATAGTTCACTTGCAAGTGAAAATGCCCATTTTGATTGAGTTTAGTTAAATTCTAAAACTCTATGTTGGTATACTTATTATTCAAGTATATTTAATTTATTTGCATCAATTTAGCTTGTTTCTAAAATTGATAGTATACTTAAAGACTTCATATTTTGAGTAATGAATTTTTTTGTGATATAATGATTCAATATTTTGTTTGAACATTATATTATCTATCTATTGAAAAGTGTTATATATAGAACATAGAAGAAGATTATCGGGTATATTAAATAACTCTAATATATGTTCTAATATAAGTCCTAATAGATAATGGACCTTTGTCGTGGGCCTAATGGGTAAGAGCCCATTAACTGGTTTAACCATAGTGTAAACCTATATATATGCTAGCTGGGGGCAGCATGCTATGTATTCCAAATTAGATACCTAGGGTGTAATGCTTCAAGCAATTACATATTGCTTGACCTAAAACCCTAACAAATATTACAACAGATGATTTTTTCTTTGATGGTATAGCAAAGGCATGAGTTGTCAATAATTCAATAGGATCACTAGTTGCAGGAGCCAATGTTGAGAAAATTTTCAGCTTGAACACTTTAGGTGTTTCACTATCTCATATTGACTATGCTCTTAACGGGCTTAACCCCCCTACAGACGCACCCACGAGCCACTGAAATGATTTTCATCCTTGAAGGAGAATTGGATGTAGGATTCATCACCACTGCCAATAAATTGATATCAAAAATTATAAAGAAAGGTGAAACATTTGTTCTCCCAAGATATTTAGTTCAGAAGAACAATGCTTATGAACATGAAAAATGGTATTTACTGAATATGGAAGGAAAAAAGAATAAAAAAGAAGAAGATAAATATGGAAGAAGAAGATGAAGCAATTGGAAAGAGAAAGTAATTAATTTTTTCCAATTCATCGTGATCTGTAAATTTTTTTTTTTTTAAATAATCATTTGTTGTTGGACCCATTGTGTTTGATTATGTTAATTATACTAACAATTTTATTTGAATTGGTTAAAATATTTGAAATCATGACCATTGCTAAATCAGTTTAACACATTTGAAAGATTGTAATGGCAAACTTCAATGTGAATAGAACTCATATTGACATCAAGATAAATGCCATGAAGTGTACATGTTAAGGAAGAACATACTATAAGAAGTGCATAAAACAAATCATCAAATTTCAAACTGAAAAAATTGTAGAAAGTAGTGGATGCTACTGGGCAGTAGCAGCCGCGACCAAAGACAGTTGCAGGGGAGAATAATCAGTCATAGCTGTGACTAAACAATCTACAAGTTTAGATCCAAGGTAGGAAACTTGTTATAGTCACTACAGGGAAGTCACAGGTGTGACTAATATGTCTAGAAAGTTCAGGAGCCCAAATCCAAAACAGGACAATATTCACGGACTCTAGTATTTAGTCGTTGCCTCTATCAAAGTACTTCATAACTGTTACCATAGTATCGCAGGCGCGAGCAAGAAGACCAAAGTGGACAGAAGGTCAAATGCGTCGCAACTGAAAAGTAGTAGACACTACTAACAAGACCTCAGAGAGACAGTAGGTTTAGTTCTCAATTGAGCGGTATTCATAGGTGCGATAAAGGAAGTTGCAGGCATGACTCAAGGGAGTCGCAGGCGCAACTAGGAAGTAACGGGAGTGAATCGCTAGAAACAGAAAAAAATCTAGTCGTTGGAAAACAAGTATAAGTACATGGCTAGTTTTGAGTTGGAACTATAAATACAAATTCTTGGAATGTTTCTAAGGTGAAGAACAACATATATTGAGCTTGCACAAGTGAAAAACATATCTCCAATTTCATTTTATTAGTTAGATCATTTATTTATAAGATTCATTGAGGTGAATATATTGGGAAGTTAGGTAGTTATTTTTCTTCTCATTCTCAGTATGTTTTTAGGTTATTAAGTAAGATTAAAAAGAGAAAGAAATTTGTTTATGAGTTTTCATTGCTAATTTTAGAATTAATTATAAGGGTTTGAGTGTGAGTATTGTAAAAACACTTGTAAGGGTTTAAATGTGAGTATTGTGAAAACATTTGTAAAAATTTAAGTGTAAGTATGTGAAAATACTTTGTAAGTTTTGAGTGTGAGTTTAAACATTTGTATTTGATATTGCATCCGAGTCGGAGTAAAATACTTAAATGTGATGTTGATAAGTGGATGTAGGTAAGAAGTTGGGCAAATCACTATAAATCATTGTGTTTGATTCTCTTTCTTATATTTATCGTACTTTACATATATATTTTGCTCATTTATTATAAATTGAATTGGTTTATTTCATTCAATATTAACTTTCACTATTTTAATTAGATTTTGAATTTGTCACACTAATTAATTCTCTTCCTCTATTGAAAGAGACTTTCAATTTCAACACTTGCCTCTTACTATATCGGTAAAAAAAAAAAAAAAAAAACAAACAAAATCAATTTTTCCTCACAAAAATTCAAACTGTCCATTTGGCAGCGGAGAGGAATATTTGCAATTTATTTTTTCTTCTCATATTTGAGAGTTAATTTTTTTATGTGATTCTCCGATGCTAAGATTTGGTTCCAGTTACAGCAAAATATTCTTAAAAATTCTAAAAGTAAATAAAATTTAAATAAAATAAATCTTTAAATTATAAACATTCAAAATATTAAAAATTATAATATTATTTATAATAATATTTTTCAAGATTTCTTTGCTTTAATCATTTATCAATAACAACAATAATTTCAGTGACATCATATCTTAAATTTATCCTATCGTGACTTCGCCACTGCTCCAACTTCAAGTTTACATAAATATCAACCAATTTATCCTATTTTTCGTTCAACCTATTAACAGATGACCGACTCAAATTTTTTTAATTTATTTTTGCCATGCAAGTGTATTTGGATTTCTAAAAAAAATATTTTCTTGACTTTCAATTTTCAAAAAAATCGGTGTGTTGATTTTCTTTCATTCAAGGAATAAAACTTCTTTTATTTTTTAATTTACCATTTTTTTTTTTAATTTAATATGGTTTTTTATTCTCCTAATTTTTGTAGTAATGGTTGTTGTACTGCTCCAAGAAAGTCACACCATAGCTCAAAGGATCACCATCTTTCATTGGCAAAGAGAAGAGATAGAAGTGTCAAGAATCAAACTTTACTACTGGTTCGTCTTTTGTTAGAGTCCATTGAAGCCTATCACCAATTTTCACAATTGTAGCAAGAGAATAAACATTAACTTCCGAGATACGAATAAGGGTAAAATACTCATGGCCAGTTCTAGAGCTTCTCCTCCTTCCATCAAATGAACTTTACATGCTGGAATTTGCAAAAGAATTTCTTGATTGAGATTTTTTGTTTTGGGTTTTCTTGTAATGGCAGAGTAGCTTCTGATGAGCTAGCTTTCATGGTAGCAGAGGTTGAAGAATTGGAACTTATTGACATGAAACAACCCATTTTTAGGGAGGGTTTAATTTCTTTGTTCTGGAGAAGAGAAAGCTATTGGGTTGATGCCACTGATTCTTTGTTTCTTGTTCAAGAAAATTGACTTTATTCTATTCCTGATGGATAATCAACGACGTTGGCAAGAAGACTCAACGACGTGGACCAATACAAATCTTGACAAATAATGCAGCAACGACGTGGAGAACTCAGTTTCAATCCACGGCGTTGTTGAGCAATCGGTAAAAATCCAATGGCGCGCAAAACGACCAGGCTGCCCAGTTCTCTCCTCCTTGCAGCAGCGCAATCATCTAGCCAGCTCTCGCCTCCTTTAAAATCAACCAGAGTTGCCTAGCTCCAGAAATCGTCCAGGTTGCCCAGCTCGAAAAATCGTCAAGCGTTACCACTTCTCTCCTCCATAAAAGCATCCCGCGCCGCTGCCTAGAGCTACTTCCATCGAAAGATGACGATGACTTCATTATCAATTTTTATGAGTTGTTTTTCTTTTTTTGAATTTCTGTTCTGTTTTTGCTAGCTGTAGAAAGTTATTAACACAGATAGATCATGTAGGGCTTAGCTAATTGGCACTCACGGAGATGAGAAAGTTATTACAACAGATAGATCATGTGGGGCTTAGCTAATTGGCACGCTCGGAGATGAGAAACTGATTGCATATTAAAAAACAAGACAAACACCTCTCAACTGATCTAATTAAAATTAAAATATTCAGAAAAAATAAAATAAAAAAATTGAGTAATGGCAACTTAGCTTTCTCTCTTTCTTAATTTGATATTACATATCCAATCCAAAATTGAGAGATTAAGAAGACCATATTAAATTTAAAATAAACTGGTAAATTAAAAAAAAAAAAAGTTTTATTCCTTGAATGAAAGAAAATCAACGCAAACAATTTTTGAAAACTGAAAGTAAAAAAAAAGAAATCTTTAGAAACTCAAAGACACAGACTTGGCAAAAATAAATTAAAAAAAATGCTGAGTCAGTTTAGATAAGTTGGACAGAGAATGTACACAATTTTTTTTTATTTGAATGGTATTTATGTAACGTTCGTTTGAAAGTTGAGTACCATAATCTACATATTAGAAAATTATATGTAAAATTAACCCACCTCTGTTGCATTTATAGTTCCATCATGAATCTTTTCACGAATGAAATGATGCTTCAACTTATTGTATTTTGTTCTAGCATGACAAACAAGATCTGTTAGAAGTTTTTGAGCAATTTGATTATTTCCAAACAATTTAGTTTCATTATTAGTAAATGAATATCTTCAACAAGTCTTCAAAGCCAAACATATTCTTGAGCAACAACAACAATAATTTTATAGGATTAATTACATTGAAACTCCTATATTTTTCTATATTATGTTAATATGTAACTCTGTCTTTAAAATTATACTAAAATATCCATATATTTTGTCATCCTTACAATTTAAGGTCATTTCATCCAAAATTAATCTTTTTAACCATTTAACCAATGTTAAATAACCTTTATACCCTTTCTTATATACAAACATAAGGGAGGAAAGTTACTTTCAAGAAAAATGTCTTATCTCCTTCTATTTCTAAACTTCTCTCAACTATTTCATCTATTCCATAACCCTTTTACATAAAGTTTCACGATTACAGTTGTGAATATTCAGAAAGTGATTTCGAGTGGATATTAACGCATTATTGGCGAGCAAACCCATTTGTCCTGGATTGCATTTTTTGAGACATAAATTGTCGAGGTAAGTGCATGTAAAAGTTTTTTTTTTTTTTTTTAAATAGTTAATGGTTTGGGCTTGCTAAATTTATTTTTATTTGAAGATTTTGTATGTGTTGAGTTCAGGATACAACATTTACATGTATATCGAGCAAATGAGTATTGTTGGATTTGAAAAAGCATAGGTTAAAAAACATTTTTTTTTTCATGCTCAGTGGTGTTAGGTACTGGATATCTTGGGATTGATTATTGTTTTGTTTGAAGCATATGTATTCATACATATTAGAGTTGGTTAAATTTGGGGGTTAGGTTAGGGTTTTTGTAATGCAATGAGTTTGTTTAGATGTTGGTTAGTTGTCAGGATATTGGGACTATAAATTAATAGCTTTTGGTTATGTTTGTGAGTTTATGTCTGCCACTAAGATAGTGCAAATGGCTAATGGGTAAAAGCATATTTTTTTGTGACCTCATGTCTACCATTGTTGTTATTGTTGAATATTAATGTATGTCATTGTTGTTTTGATGTTGTAGATGGCATCTGCAGAATCATACACATTGGTTCTGAATTTTACTGACTATGAAGTGTTTATTGACAATGTTGAACCTGGTACCTACTCTAGGATTCACCTAGTTAGGAATTGCTATAAGGCTTTTTGCATTGAATAATTCATCTAAGCGAAGGGCTGGAACTTCAGGAAGAAGGGCTGTAACTTCAAGAAGAGGGGCTGAAACTTTAAGAAGAGGGGTTACAAATCTAAAAGAAGGGGATGAAGCTGCAAGCAAAGAGGCTGCAAATTTGAGTACATCACAGGTGATTAACATTGTAAAATTTTATTGTCTATTGGTTTTATTATTGTATTCGCATTAATTAATGTGAAAGTTTTTTTCTTTGTTTAGAGGGATACAAGCATTCCAACAACTCAACAAAGTGAAGTAACATAAGTCATTGGAAGTCATTCACAAAACAATCTTAGGAAGACAAACACAGTTATGACAACAACAAATATAAGAAATAGATTACATTCCTATACATGATTTTTTTGTATGTTAATTGTTGTTGAATAAAATATTTTTGGCATATAAATTGGTTGGTAAATATTTTATGGGCTATTCATGTATAGATCATCCTCATTTTGGAGGTGTCATTTTATATATAGTTGTGGTGTATTTTTTGTAACCACAATATATATTTATAGGGTCTGATTATATTTTGTAAGTATTTGTGGTTAACATTAAGCTTTTTAATGGAATATTAAGTTTGTTCTTCAATTTGCTATATTTTTCTGAGATTGAATGTTAGATGATGAATAGAAAATTATATTATACTGTACAGGTGACAATTCAAACTATTATGGACAAAACATATAATTTTTCTTACAAAAATATTTTATTGTTACGTCTCTCTGTTTTTAAAATATTATACTTTTAAGTCCTTTTGTTTTTAAAATATTATACTGTTAAGTCCTTTTGTTTTTTAAAAAATAAGTTTTCGAGTCCTTATATTTAAACTGGTATATATTTCTTTGCCCTAGAACAGAAAAATCTTATGTACAAACATAAATAAAAAGAAGTAACAGATCCAATATCACAAGTACAAGATACATCACTAGCAACTAATAACCCCACAACCTTACACTAACCTACAATGCAACCCAACATAATAAAATATAAACTCTAAGCTCATTGTGTCTTCATCCCCAATATAAATACAACAATTGTAAATATCTCCAATTTGAAAATCTTCATATAAGGTGGTATAGTCTCAAAACCCCGCAACTTGTTCAACACCATCTGGTTTTCTTCTTTCAATATCTTCATTTCATCCATAATCTCAAAAAGAGTCTTATATACAATATACTCACTAACATTGGGGCTATTTGCATAATGACTGTCATGAAGATTCACAGTAGAAGCCCTCATATGATTAGGACTTTCTGTAGAGTGATAGCTAGTATGATTCAGGGGATAGTTTTACTCATAGTCCCTCAACTTGTACTTAATGTACTTTATGGTCCTTTGACCAGTTGGGTTCAAGGAGGCGAAAACCTCGAATGTGAGCTTTGGTCAATCCTAAGACTCAAAGAGAGTCGTTGCTAATTTAGAACAAGTTGCTCAATAAAAGCTTAGTCTAAGTCTGAAGATATGAAAACTCAATGAGAGCCATAAATGAGAGACTAATCCTAAATTTGATATCCTACGACTCAAAGAGAGTCAGATCTATTAGCACAAGTTGCTCAAAGAGAGCCTAGTCTAAGTTCAATGCCTTAATTTTCTCCAAATTTTCAATGAGAGAAATTTAGAAAGAGAAACTAAGATAGTTCTAGTGAGAGAAGCTCTCAAATCATATAAGTTCTCAATGAGAGAATTGGTGTAGAAAATGGTGGAATGAGCCTCTATTTATAAAAATTCAGAAGGGCATTTTGGTCATTTTAGAGCCAAAATTGCCAAAAGAAATAGCTAAAAAGGCTTGCGGTAGTGCCGCCAACCCTTCTTGGAAGCATTTGCTTGCCTTCTGGGCAGCACTTGCTTGCCAGGTTGGTGATGGCTTAGTTCTGGGTCTGTTTTGAGCTTTTCAGGTCAGTTTTGAACTTTTTGGGACGCTTTTCATATGTCTCGAGCCTTTAAAATCTATTTTGAATTGTTTTGGGTCTGTTTCGAGATGTCTGAATATGCTTTATATGATTCTTGGTCTGTTTTGGGTTTTTTAGGCATGCTTAGGGGTTTTCGATTCTGTTTCGAGACTTACGAGTTAATTTTGGATGTTTTACGTCTTCTTTTTTAGTGTCTCGGGCTTTTTGAATCTATTTTTGATGGTTTTGGGTCTATTATGGACTGTTTGGATTCGCTTTAGATGGTTCATAGTTTGTTCTAGGCTTTTCCATCCTTCTTAGGGTTTTCAGGTCTGATTAGGGTTTTCGGGTCTATTTTTTAATGTTGTTCTGCTCAGCATGAGTATGATTTGGTTTTGAGGATTTTAAAGTCTGTGTTGAAGACTATTCTTGTAACACCTTAGTCAAAACCTATAACCTGAACCACAAAGGGTTACTTTGGAAATTTTGACATGACTTGATTGTTGTGATTTACTATATGTTTATCCTTGAATTTGACATGTATGCATGTTTTGTGATGTGTTTGTATGAGTAGAGGAGGTTTAAAGTCTGTTAGGAAGCAATCAAGTAAAATTAGGTTTTTGGTGAACTAGGGGCAAAATGGTCATTTCACACCCTTTGAGTTTTTAGTGGAAATTAACATTATATTTGATGTTAAAAGAGAATATTAGGACATGAAAATAAAGGTGTAATAGTCATATGAATTAATGTTGGAAGATTTAAACCGGTAGAAAATAATTACGGGAAAGGTTAACT
>CANXYC010934000.1:0-16511 GCA_948193065.1 Aleurites moluccanus | reverse complement strand
TTAATGTCTTAAGATCACGAGAGTAGACTTAAGTTTAGCATAAATATTTGTAATTCGCCTTGAGAGAGGGTTTAACATAATTTTGGGAAACCTGGTCATTAATCCTAAATAATTGAATCTAATTAAGGAGAACGTTAGGATTAGATAATTGCCTATTGATGAAATCTTAACCCTGATTTTTACAAATCGTATTTTCTCTTTCAAGTTTATTATCTTATTTTTATTTTAATTTGTTTGTTAAAATTCACCCAATCTTATTTTTTTTTTCAAATAATAACAATAATTAGGAGTGATTCGTTGATATTTCCTTCCTCGTGGAAACGATACTTACTCATCATTATTACTTGTCACGCGACCTGTATATTTACAGTACCGCAAAGTCGCATAATATGTTATCTTCTTTTTCACCATCCTTATTCTCTATGCTTCATGTTTTTGACTGCAAGTATAACAAAAATGTACAAAATTGAGTGAAATATAAATATAGAAATATCACAATAATAAGTATTAGTGTATAATTAGTGAACAAATCTTAAAAATTGAGTTAATTATGCATAAAAATAATTATATTATATTGGCCTATATTTTTCCCCTAATTAGTGAAAATACACATTCAAATTCTATAATTTTTTTTCGAAAGAAAAAAAAAATCAAAACAAATATTTGTCATCAAAACTCAGTGAAACTTTATTTGACAACTAGCTAGTTAGATTGATTGTTTGAATTATTTTACTTTCTAGTTTGACACGATAGTTTAAATTGATTTGAATGATTGTAAGTGTCTTCATTCATGAATCTTTCTTTTTTGATGAATCTTTCATTCATGAACCTTTCTATATAACATTATTTGGGAAAAAAATTTATATGGAGCCAGGTTTATGTGGACCTCTCTCCCATAATAAGAAATCACATCTTATTTTAAATTATTCTCACATATTTTGACATGTTTTTTGCGAGTATAAGAAATTAATATGAAACGGGTCTAGACAAGAAAGTTAAAAATTAAAGGAAAAAAATTAATTGTAGATGAATTGATAAAAATATTTTTTTTAATAAATTAAGTTTGGGTGGATCAAAAGATTTTTCTGTATAAAAAATTAAAATTAATGGATCAAATAAATTTTTTTTAATAAATTAATAATTTTTTTTTATTATTATTTTTTTTTGTAAAGCTCATTCGCCCTCCGTCCCTGACATAGAGTGAAAGAAAAGAGAAATATGGTTTCCTTAAAATTAATTTAAGGAAATGTTTTTTCTATTATTGATTTTTAAAGTGGGAAATTTTCATTAAACGAAAATTATAATTATATTAATAGAAATATATTTAAAAATATCTCACTCTTCACCATAACTAGAAGCTGAAGATCCCAATAGAAAATAATAGAACAACACTAAAAACGTTTTGTTGGCTTGTGAAACCAAAATTATGAACTGGAGGAAAGAGCTTTCCCACACGACATTAAGTCCTTACCTTAGATATACTATATATATGTTGTATTATTGAAACAAAATTGAAAAGCATTAGTTAATAAATTGAAGCAAAATTCAAAAGCATTAATTGATTAATTAATTCGAGATTAATTGCCTCATTTATAATTAGGAAGAATCAAGATGACTACAAACGGTACTGCTGCAACATCAATCACCAATAGGTAATTAATTATAATACAACTCATTAGTTAAATACTATAAAAATTAAAGATTTGTTTAAAATTTGTATATTTCTTAATTTCTTTAATTACTATATCTTACAGGCTAGAAGGAAAAGTAGCTTTGATAACAGGAGGAGCTAGTGGAATAGGTGAGAGCAGTGCAAGATTGTTTGTTAAACAAGGAGCTAAGGTCATTATAGCAGATATTCAAGATGAGCTTGGTCGCGCTCTTTGTAAAGAAATTGGATCAGAATTAATTATCTCTTATGTTCATTGTGATGTAACATGTGATTCTGATGTTAAAAACGCTGTGGATTTAGCTATTTCCAAGTATGGAAAGCTCGATATTATGTTTAGCAATGCTGGAATTCCAGGGAAAAATGGCCCCAACATTTTAAGCATAGAGAATGAAGATTTTAAACGGGTTTTCGATGTTAATGTTTTCGGTGCTTTTTTAGCAGCGAAATATGCTGCTAGAGTAATGATTCCTGCGAAGAAAGGTTGTATTCTGTTTACTGCAAGTGTTGCTTCAGTGATTGGTTATCAAGGTTTGCTTTCATATGGAACTTCAAAGCATGCTGTGGTGGGTTTGGCAAAAAATTTGAGTGTGGAGTTAGGGCAATATGGAATAAGAGTTAATTGTATATCCCCACATGCAATTGTGACACCGTTGTTCCATAATGGTTTTGGGTTAACTATGGAGATAGAGGAAAAGAAGATCCATGAAGCACTTTCACCTGCAGCAAACTTGAAAGGTGTTGTATTAAAACCAGAAGATATAGCAGAGGCAGCAGTTTATTTGGGTAGTGATGAATCCAAGTATGTGAGTGGATTGAATTTGATTGTTGATGGTGGGTTTTCTCTTACAAATCCCTCCTTTGTTATGGCAATGAAAAGTTTACTTTCTTGAGCCAACCTTAATTAATTAACCTCATTAGTGAAGTTCTATTTCACTTTTGAACCATAATTAAGTTAAATGTGACACTTGTAAACTTAGCTTTTTTTTTTTTTTTTTTTTTTTTGAGAAACTTAGCCTTAATATATATTTAAGGCTTCCAAATACAGTCAAGCTCTAATTCCCTTCTCATCACTGAAAGAACAAAATAAATGTCAGTTGTATATGAAATAATTATTTCCTAAGTTAATTAGGAAAACTTTATTAATAATTATATGTGTGTTTATTAAGAGATTGTTATATATTGATGATAAAAAAAATCTTTGTATATCTTGCTTCAGTTTCTAAATTTAATATATATATGTATTTTTTAAAAAATAATATAATATATATTTTACGATAACATAATGTATAAAAACTTGTAAAAAATTTATCAGTGATATTACCTTACTGCTAAATCAATATTTATATATTGAAAAAGGAAACATACAACACTTCATTTTTTAACGAAAAAAAAAAAAAAAAAAGTATTGTTGACACAACAAATATTCAGGGATGAGTTTGGATGATAAGTTCAGTTTAAAGCAAAAATAGAATATAATTAATTAAAAATAAAAGGTAAGAGCATTTCTGTCTTTTTATAGTTCTTGTTAACCATTTTAGGGTTGACTAACGGTAAAATTAGACGGCATAGTGTACTAATATAATGAGATATTCGTCAGGAGGGAATTCGTATATTCGTATATTTTTTAAAGGTCAAAAGAAATTTAGTGTATTAAATCATTTTACAAAAGGAAAATAGTATTTAATCCTAAAAATTATTTATACTAAAAAATCATTTTTATTTTAAATTACATCTTGCACTTAAAGATATTAAATTTTATGATTATAATTATAATTTATTATTATAAGCAATTCAATATAGTTTTTATAATTTATTATTATTTTTATACTAAGTTTTATTATTATAATTTCTACTAATTTAAAAATTTTAAATTGTACAGTTATAAATGATTACAAGGCTTTACAAAAAATTTGTCAAGCAATTTGGATGATAATGTAAATATAAGGATATAAATTACTATGATAATTGTTAAAAATTAATATAAAAAGTAATTTTATTCATTAATTTTTATAAAAAATCTCTATACACATTACTTATACTGAATTTAGTTTATTGATTTTATTGCTTATAAATTTTAGAAAAATTTTATTCACAAGACTTTATAGAATACAATGAAATGTTAGAACTAAAATTTTTTTTTCTATTTAAATTTTGAACCTCTAATATTTTATCCCACATCTATCTTTACTGTGTTAAAATGTTGGAGGTCTATATAATTTTAAGGAGGTTAATTTTAATTAACTATTAAGGTTAGAAAGTTAAATTATATATAAATTTATTTAATATTTTGTATTTATTTCATGTGAAATTGATTATATCTCAAGTGACAATTGAATCAAGATAATTTTTATTAATCTTATTATATTTCAAGTGACAATTGGATCAAGATGATTTTTATTAATCTTATTTGATACATGTAAATTTATAATAAAAACTGGGTGATTGAATTGAAAATCCGATATGAATGAAGAGATAACTGAAAAAATCCTCTATAGGACGAAATTGAAAAAATCCTTCAGTAAAGTAAAATCTCAATCTCAATCTCAATTATGATTTAACATGAGTATAAATTTATTTATTTTTAATATCATGTTAAAAATATTAAAAATTTATATATAAATTTATTTAATATTTTATATTTATTTCATATAAAATTAATTATATTTATTTAATATCTTATATTTATTTTAGGTGAAATTAATTATATTTTGACAATATGCTCTAAAACTTACTTCTAAATTTATCTCCACATGGCATCCTCAAGTTTGATGCTGTAGTAGAATAGAATATAATCAAATCTGGGTTAATGATTATTCATATCCCTATTCGTGAATCCTCCCTGCTTCATGAATCTTACTCCTTAATTAACGGTACTATTTGGGATGGGTTAGGTCAAAAGAGGTTATAATTAAAGTAAAGAAATGAGAGGCAAAGTAAAGTAAGAAAAAATATTCACTACTTTTAAATGAAAAATGTTTATTAATTATTCATAAAATATTACATTTACAAAAATATATTTATTCTTGAAATAAGAAAAAATAATGTATGAAAATAAAATAGACAAAAGAAGTCGTGATTATCATACGTGAAATGTTTTTTTTTTTTTTCATGAATTTTTAATGTGTGGTTATATGGAATGCAGAAACACATGGCAAGGACACTTTTTAAACAATGCTACGTACACGCAGGGTCACATCTATCTATGAACTTATGAGGTGATTGCAATAATTCAAGAAAAGAAATGGTAAAAAGAGTACAAATTCAATGAATTTTATTTGTACATAATTGTGATCGACAAACTTGTCAACAGTGTAATAGCAGATAAATATTAAGATATAATTAGAAAACATAAAATTAATCGCATCATAATATATATAAAAATGTCATAATAACATTATAGTATAAAATAAACATTCATTAATATAAACATGTTAATAGAGTATACGATTTCTCCTATTAATAACAAGTATCATTACATTATAGGAGTAACAATGCAGCCTGTTGTAAGCAAGGGACCAACTTATGAGGGACAAAAATAATCACCATGTCTGAAACTTCCAGCTGACACCCGAACTCTTCATCATCAATTATAAAGTTGTCCATATCCTCACTCATTCGATTGGACCTAATTTAAAAAATAATAATAAAGTAAAAGATCTCTGTTACAAGTTGCATATGAATAATCTTATCTCAATGCATAGTTCTTGGATTAAAGCTCCCAGCTTGATTATTTTCAAATATTAAATACTACTATTTATTAGTTGGTAATACTGGAGAAAAATTCAAAAGCATCAAGGCTAGAAGAGTAAATTAATCAAGATGAACACAAACAATTCTCTCACAACCTCAACTCCCAAGAGGTCACTTAATTAACTTCTTTTTTTATTTATTTAATTATTAGTTAGACTCCTAATATTAAGATTCGAACTTGTAACTTCATAATTCTTGTACAGACATGATAGTACGGTCTCTAAAGTTATTTTTGCGTAATTAAATCTTGTAGGCTAGAAGGAAAGGTGGCTTTGATAACAGGAGGAGCTAGTGGAATAGGCGAAAGCAGTTCAAGATTATTTGTTAAACAAGGAGCAAAAGTAATTATTGCAGATATCTTTGCAAAGAACTTGGATCAGAAGAAATCATCTCCTATGTTCATTGTGATGTTACATGTGATTTTGATGTCCAAAATGCTGTGGATTTAGCTGTTTCTAAATATGGAAAACTCGATATCATGTTTTGCAATGCTGGGATTTCAGGGGGCATGGAACCTAGTATTTTAGGCACAAGTAATGAAGATTTCAAAAGGGTTTTTTATATTAATGTTTTCGGTACTTTCTTGGCAGCCAAACATGCCGCAAGAGTAATGATTCCTGTCAAGAAAGGTTGTATTCTCTTCACTGCAAGTGTTGCTTCAGTGTTTTGCTATCAGGTTATGCATTCATATGTGGCTTCAAAGCATGCTGTGGTTGGTTTAGCCAAGAATTTAAGTGTGGAGTTAGGCCAATATGGGAAGATATAGCAGAGGCAGCAGTTTATTTGGGAAGTGGTGAGTCTAAGCATGTAAGTGGATTTAACATGATTGTTGATGGAGGTTTTAGTCTTACGAATCCCTCATTTACTAAGGCAATGAAAAGTTTATTTGATTGAGCCAATCTTAAGTTTGGAAATTATGTATGACAGTGAGGGTAGAGTGCACTCGGTAGTAATATAAATAATTTGCCTAACTTCATTTGTGAAGTTTTATTTCACTTTTAAGCAATAAACCACTTGCATATGAAATAATTGTATACTAAGTTAACTGAGAACTTTAAATTACTTATGAATAATATTAATATGTGTCCAAGAATTAGATTGTCAGATTGATGATCATGCACTAGATCCAACAAAAGAAATTTCAATGTAATAATATTAATTTTAAATTTTTTTATCGTGAATTAATAGAATGAAGACTTAAATTTGGATCTATCTCTCAACTGAGATATGCATTATCATTAAACTATGTTCTTGTGTATAATTTTAATATTTAATATTAAAAATAATAATTAATCGTAATAATATTTTTATAATAGCATGATATTATCACATATTTATAGTAATATCATTAAGATAGAATTATAGATCAAATAGTGTTAGTTTTAATTAATATTTTTTATCATTAAATTTTTTATATTTTAATAGTAAATAAATAGTGTCATTTTATATGTATTTATATTTTTATTTTTGCATTAAAACATATTATTTTAATATATAAATAAAAATGAATAAATTCTCTAAAAAAATATTTCAAACTATTAAATTTAAAACTCCTAACTTAAATTAAAAAAAAAAGTTTTAATTTAAATTTTTTTAATAAATTTAATTTTAACTAAAATTTAAATTTTAAAATCTCACAATTTTACACATAATTCTAGCATGATTGAACCAAGCAACTATTGTTGATATTTAATGATTTTGTGATCATTATTCACTAGTTGACCGCACGTTTTTAAAGAGTAAAACTTGTTGTATGCATGCCCACATGCATTGTATATATGTCATCTATCCCTATACCAAATATATCGATATCATATACAATGTATGCAGGGAGGAAATTAAAATTTTATATTTGGAGATATTAAATTTAAAATATGATAAAAATACAAATAAAATTTAATTGAAAAGTATAACATAAAAAATTACTGAAATTCAAAGGGATTATTATTAATTTTTGTACAAATTATTCTAAATGTTAAACTAAATTTTTAATTTTAAAATATGACAAAAAAAAATAATGGAAGTTAATTAAAATATAAGGGATTTTAGCTAAAATGTATTCAAATTTGGGGGGCATTATTAACTTATTTATAATTTTTTTTTTTTTAATTTGTGAAGTGAAATTATAATTTTATAAATTTTTGGAGGGGTCATGGTTCCCCACCCCTTGATGTAGTTCCGTCTCTGAATATATGTTTTTCAGCATTGTCTAAAAGTACAATAATTGAATGAATTTAATTGCTTAACTGAATAATATTTTATATAGAGTGAATATTGAATATTTATATTAATTCAGATTTATATACATCAGAAATGAAATAAATTATTTTGCATTCATTTTCCTCTTTGTATGTGTGGACTAGTTCATCCCATATTTATTACCCATTAATGTGTATATATGCAAATTGAGAATTTTTTTTTTATGATTTATCAATTTTATATATTAATAATAGAGGTTAATACTATTGAGTTTTTAATTCAATAATATTAGCAAGGGCTGCATTTAGAATTAAAAAGTTTTGGATTCAAATTCTAGTGAGAATTAAATTTATCAAAAAAAATAGAGGTTATTAATCATGTTAAAAAAAATTACCCTACTAAAAAAATTAGAAAAAAATGATTATTAAATGAAAATATAAGCTTAGGAAATTCTAATTAATTTAATTAATATTAATGAAATTATTTTTATGGAAGCCAAATTTAGAAAATAAAAAAGTTTAACAACCTTTTCAATTATAAAATGTTTTGGAAAACTTTTCTACTAACATTATAATAAATAGTAAAATTAGAAGCAAATCAATTTTACTATTAAAAATAAATATATAATAACAACATGAAAAGATTTTATTAAAAAATTAATATACAACATAAATATATGTATTATAGGAGACAAATTGTTCATTATATAATATAGGAGTGTATTAGATCCCGAATCAATTATTTAGGAGATATATATATTTATTATTAGATTATATATCAGTGTATTTGATTGTTATTTATTTACTTATTTATTGTATATTAGACAATTGTAGATTATATAAAATTTTATATTCAAAATAGTTACTATTGATAACATTATGGCAACAAACTAATTTTGCTGTAAAAAAAAACTTACAATTTTAACTTTTTAACAGTATATATAGTACAGTAATTTATTTTTGCTACTATAAATTTATAATAACAAATATTTTGTTTTTAGCAACAAAAATTATGGCTAACAGTAATTATAGTATTTATTGTAGTGTAATTATAACAAATTATTTTATTTATAGGTAAAAATAAACAAAACAATAAATTAGTAAAAACTTTAAAATCTTATTTTAAGTTATTAAAAAAATTATAGTAAATTAGATATGTAATTTAAATTTATCATCTTAAATGAAATGTAACCATTGTATTGGAATTTCAAAAACACAAAGAAAAAGCTTTTTGTTGCAAGTTGCAAACATGATTTATCTAATCTAAATGCAAAATTTGTAGATGTTGGAGCTCCCAGCAAGATTACTAATTAATTAATTAATTTCCACTATATATATAAGCATTGGAGCTTCTCTTCATCTTTAAGACTTGAGAGAATGAATCAAGATGAGCACAAATAATATCCTATGTTCATTGTGATGTTCCCATTAATTATCTATATTTATATAATTAAGAGGGGTTTCTATGAGTTTTTAATTCATGTTATAAAGATAAATTCTGTTAATTTTCTTGAATTGATGCACAATTCAGATCTGGATATTGATATTATGTATATTAAAAATGAAATATATATTATTACTACCTATAATGGGAAATTATATGCCCTTGTCTAGGCTGGCTTAATGAGGCCTTAAACTTGTTAGGTGGTTTATGCTTTTCTATTTGACTATGAAGATTTTGGTTGTTTAATCATGTCGAAAACATTAAACATATACATTTTGGTGTTATGAAATTTAAGAGTAATTTTAGCTTATTTAAATGCTTTTCAGATTTTGTAGATTGATCTACCAAGCAAGCAAGGCTGTTCATTGGCTTAAAGTTATGGTTATTTAGTTGTCTTGCTATGCACTTATGCAGGCACTTCTCTTTTGGGATATTGGATACAAGAATAAACTGGTCATGCATATGTTTAGGGTTAGATGATTGGATGCTGGTATGAAACCAAGGTATTTTATAAAATTTGGGACTATTTGCACAAGTGTTAGACTTGGAGATTATAGTGATAACACAATCATATGTTCTCTCAGGTTTGGATTGTTCTATAATTTTGAACTGTTTCTGATTGCTGTTGCCTTCACAAGATTGGGTATTGGGTTTGTTGTTTTTGTTTGCTAAAGCATAGCATTGAGCTTGATCAGTAATAGCTTGTTGCATGATAGAAATACATTGCCTTGGGTGTGAGCTCTGATAATAAAAGCTTGTTCCATGTGAAATTTTTAAGAGCAAACTGATCCTTGTACAGGCTCCCTGTTTTTTGTAATACAGATAAATTTTACAATTTGATGCATTTACTAATCATTAGTTAATGCTAACATGAAAGTTAGCCAATGAGATGGCACTCTATATTGTTTTAACAGTTCAGTTACAAATTTATATGGTTTTGTTTCAAGAAAGAATTCAGTTTATATATATATATATATATATATATATATATATATATATATATATATATATATAGTCTGGAACTAGAATCTAAGAATTGAAGGGCAAAATAAATTGTGGACAAAAAAAAAATATTCAAACTTGTAAGGTTAATGCAAAAAAAATTATAATTTTTTGTATTATTAACATATTATTAAATATTTATTTATATATAAATATAATTATATATTGATAACAAATAAAACCTTAAAATTAAAGGCAATTTATATATATTTTATGAAAAAATTACTATATATACATACAATAAACAAAATTTCAAAAATTTGAAAAGGTGTAAAATACAAATTTTAAAATTTTGAGGAGTAAATATGATATATTTTTAAAAATATATAAATATCAAAATTAAAATATTAAAGGGGTTATATATATATATATATAGGGCCATGCACCCCCAAGCACCAAAGCAGTTCCACCAACTGTATTTAAGTTCAATTCAGAACATAATATAACACCAATCCAGAATATAATATAACATGTTCAAAAGTTAGATTATAAATTGAACATAATGATAAAATCTTTTTTATGAAATCTTATCTTTTCTAAGGATAGTATAAAAAAATATTAGAATTAAAAACATCAAGTACCAAGTTTTCAGCCAAAATCAATTTTATTACAAAATTAGTGTCAACACACCACTCACTCGAGCAAATAACAACAATAAATATAATTTGGGGGGTAAAAAATTAGCAGCACAACGGCATAAGTCAATTCTTAAACTAAAATTCTGAAAATAAACCATAAAATAATATATGCTAGCTGCAATGGTCAGATTATGTTACTTTCAGATTGGTAAGAAACTTCTTGGGTCCAGACCACAATGGATTGTTAAAACATTTCTAAATCTATAACCACTGTAAATTCAATCATGCAATGTCAGGTCATGGTGTCATGTTATGAACGACTCCTGCTCAAATATACAGTAGATATTAATATCACAATCCATGTCTCATGCAAGAAGGATTCAAGATCAACTATGACTGGGTGAACTTTTAGGATTGCATACTGCAATAATCAAAATCTCACCAGATTTATTCGATTGAATTTGCAAGCCCTACCATGTTGAGCATATGGCGGTCTTCCTTGAATCTCTCCAACACTGTACCTTTCAGGGCATCCTGCTTTTCTGGCTGTACTGCTTTTTGAACAACTCCCCAGCATTCTATAACTTCTGGGAATATATGATTGGTCTTAGACAGAGGAGGGATGCCAAATGTCGTGCAAGTGAAGGTGTGTCCCATATCAAAACTTGCTGAGAGGAACAGGCCAAAGTGATTTACACTTCCTCCTAAACCAATGCCATTTGGGATACTTTCTGAACTAAAATTCACAGCACACTGCCAATCCAAGGACAAAGCAATGTCAATTTCTCAAAACAACAGAGCACACATTATTGTCATACTTGCCCTGCACTACATGGGATGCAAATCAGGTTTCCACCTGAGTGAGGCATTTGGAAGATAGTCAAAAGCGAAAAGCACACTCAAGGCAGTAGAAACTTTTATAGGCACAAAAGAAGCAATCGCCTGAGTGAAGCAGGGCACAAATTTCTAAAACAATCCATGAGATAAAAGACAAACAATAGCAAAGAAAATTAGGGGGGGAAATTTAATACATAAATTCTGTAAATGCAGAGAGAGATTCTAGAGATGGACGTGGAGGAGGGAGAGTGTAGAGAGAGATGCAAGGGAGTTGAACAACTGAAATTTCAGTGGAAGGATCAAAGACCTGGAAAAAAAAAATAAACCAAATTCATCAAGCCCGTGAAATGGGAAACTAAAGCTTCAAAACTATATATTTGCAACCAATTATGTTTATAGTGCACACAAACAGGAAGGAATGATATATTTTCCAACATAATTTTATGTTGTGTAAGATGACTACTATTTTCAACTCTCTCAAGCAGAAGATCCTAGGTAATGCAAGATTTCTAAGTACTAACCCCACAGACATGTTTCTTTTCTCTAATAGCAATATTTTATTTCTTGGGACAGTCACGAACTCATAACCAGAGATTCCTTAAGGATGATAATTCACAAGTATCTTTATTTTACAAGGGACATGTATAAATATGAACATACCCATTGTACATTGCTGTTTGCTCCAGTAGGCTTGAAAATTGAAGCTTTAGGGTAGAGCTGAAAGAGAAAAGACTTCATGTCCCCATAGAAATCACCGTGCCTGTACCAAGGCTGAGAAGCATAACCTCCATATATGCAGTCTTCTTTATCTTTAATAATAAAAAAAGTTGGCCCTTCGCCATTTCTGCAGTTCAATTGAACAATTACCCATTCCACTTCTACTTAAAAAACAGTTCCACCAACTGAGAAACTGAAATAAAATTAGAAGTTACTTAGCCTTTATACTATATTTTCTCTGTGGAAAAAAGGAACTCAATAAAATTGATAAAAATAAAGACACAAGAAAATTATTAGTGAATAAACAATCGAGTAGTTCTATGAGCATGTTTGTACTGAATGCATCATATAGATATATCTTTCCACAAATAGACTCTTAGAATGCTAGCTATAGATAGAGTCAGTCTTCAATATGAACATGTTGCATCATGCACTCTAAGGTGTTAGCCTTAAGAGAAGGTTACAGTATCAATTATATTGAGCACATGTTGTTTATTCTTAGAGATCAGGAAGCATTTACAGGACATGAATACAAGGGCGGATCCATAAATTTTTGTAAGTGGGAAGCAATATATAAACACTAGATATTTTAATTTTTCAGTGAGGCAAACTCAAATTATTTAGTGGAGGGCAAACACAAAATACACACGAATAATTTGAAAGAGATTTCTTGGCAGAGGCATTGCCCCTGCATGAATATTAATATGAAGAAACTTATGTAAAATGAAACACCATTCACAATATCAAATGCAAAAATCACATCACAGTACAAACAGCCTAACTAATATTACATATTATAATATCTAAATGGAATTTCAAATTTCTGTCAAAGAGAAAAACTACCATTTAGAATACCAGATATTCATTCCCATCTTTCTAAAATGCAATCAATGAAGCTCAAAAGGGCACGTTTCAATCTGAAGCAGGATAAAACTTGCAAAGTATATAAGCATATTTAGCTCAGACAGATTAAGGACCAAATAGTCTAATGGATTGACATAGATAAGATTATCGTATGAAAGAGACAGAATACTCAGGATACACTGCCCAAAAATGTGTTGAAACTTAGGCCATTAACAGCACTATGGTACAAAAGTTTCCACTCCTCCAGCTCATGCTGTGAAAGGGCTCCTCCTATATGACAAGCATATTCCTTCCTCAACAGTATCATATTAGGATCAGTATTTTCTCTATGCACCAAACTAGGAACTTGAGAACCAGGCCTTCCTGCAAAGAACTAGGAGTTAAAATTGGAAGAAGCAATCAAACTTCAATTTTTTTTCATTTACTTGACTAAAGTCTACACTGGAAAAACTCTTCAAGTTTTTGTTTTTCTACCAAAAATATGGCAACTTTTTGCCAATGAAATGACACTTATAATTCCTGATGAATCTAAACTAAATATCAGAAAATTTTACAAAGGAATTTCAGAAATCTCCATGTTAAAAGGTCAACATGGCCAACAGGAAAGAAAACAATCAAAGTGCACAACCACATATGGTAATGATTGGCAATGAAAACAAACATAAAAAATTAAGATCATTCAGTCATTGAAATAAAATCAATCTGCACATCAACATATGTGTCATTCAAGGACTATTAAAATGCAGAGCAAAAAAGCTAAAAACAATTTTAAAATGCAAGGGGACTAGACAAACCAAGAAAGATGAAAAACCTGCATTGGGTGGAATCAACAAGCTTCCCAGGAACTTCCTGACTGATGGGAGAAGACCACACCAAACTCTGAAATCCTCAAAAGACATACTTTTTTCAGCAGCTCCTTGAGCATCCTTTGAAAAATTTGCAGCATTAAGAAAAACATTAGCAATATCCTGACACGAACTTGATCCTTTGTCATTAACTTTCAGGGGGAAAATACCCATCAAAATCGCAATTAGAACAGACTCCAGATCAGACCTGACAGCAAATTCCAGTGTTTTAAACATCAGTAAAACAAACAGGAAAGCAGAAAGAAACCACATCATGCATAACATGAAATCATCAAACCCGACCATCAATTTAGCAGTGAAAACAATAAAAACAAGCATTCACAGACAATCCACACTTAAACTTAGTTTAAGTAAAACAAAATCATACCTTCCAACAACACCATCATCTGTTACATCAAGCAATTGATAAATAAATTCATCAATCTCATCTTTTGTTCCTTTCTCATAAGTACTCTGCACGTGGGTATATAAATTTCAATCTACAAACAATTACAAACTTTATATAAACAGTTAAAAATTATTAAAATGTAAATCCTTACTTTAGCAATCACAAGGTCTTCAAAGGTGAGTTTGCCATCTTTTCGTTTCTGGGTAACTAAATCAAACAATCTCTTGCCTAGAAGACCCTTCAATTCAAAATATGCCTAAACAAATCAAAAAAACCCAATTAGTTTCAAAAACTGCAAAAAGATTGAAACTTTTTTGTATCAAATTGGAGTATAGAATAACAAAGAAGACATAAACTGACATGGAAAACAGAGAGGGATACAAATTCGCCTTTGCTCTTTGATCGAGCGGCCAGAGAATCAAATAGCGATTTCAGATCATCAAGTTCATGTGAAGTAAAAGCTCTGTAAAAATTAAAATTGCTCAATTATAAGCATATATTTAAACTTCATTTTGTGTGTAGAAAGAGAGAAAGGGAAATACTTTGAGAGAGAAACACCTGGTGGCGGAAGCGAAGCGGTGATTCGCCGGCGGAGATTGAGCGTTTCCCATTTCCGTTTTCTTCCCGGCGTCTGAAACATTATTTGCAATTTATCATTATTTATCATTTATGCGAATTGCATTTTTCGTTTTTTAAATTGACGACCTTGTACTTTCTCATAATTTTACAGGTACCCCAAGCTGTCTAACTATATTTATATAATTTTGGTCAAATTATTATTTGGGTAGATTACTGGTCCCTGATTTTGGTCTAAAAATGAGCGAGTCCCTTAATCCTTCCTTCTATTTTTTAACAATTTACTGTTAAAAATTAAAAAATAAAATAAAATATTTTTTTATATCTAAATTACTCTTACCATAGATGAAACCTTGCATGCCTTCTGCCCAGTTAAGTTTCCTGATCCACATAATCCAAAATCAGAAGGCATGAAAATCACTCCTCTATTGGATCCCCATAATTTACTTCTCTCGCTGATTTTTTACTCTCAATTGTCACATACCACAAATTTACAACATGATCATTAGACTCAATAACAAACATCTCTGCATTAATTAGAGTGCAATCTCCACATCTTACATAACTCTTATGAGCCAACAAATCCAAAACCACATTCTCTCCAGTAACATCCCAGTCCACCAGATGCCAAATGGAGCTTGTCAAAAACGAAGTACTTATAAAGTCGAGCAGGATGACTCTAGGATTTGAGGCTATGAAATCGAGTTCATGCCTTGACATCGAAGACCTGTACAAGACCGAAGAGATTAGAGGCAGTGATAAGGGATCCACCAGAGCGGAACGAGATAGCAGTAACGGCATAGGAGAAGAAGGAAATGGTGGAAATAGGAGAGAAGGTTTGAGATGATAAGAGGGTAAAAGAGGCGGAATTAGCGGCAACGACTTGATGGGAATAGGATATATTAGAAAAAGTGATGGAAGGTATTGAAGAGATTAGGTTCTGGATTTAGTGGGATTTGTAAAAGATCTTTTTTCTTAAAAATAACTAAAAAAAAAAAATTATTATTTTATAACAAAATCTATTAATATTATCTGTTTATACCGAGATCCGCGTGGTCTGACATCGCGCATTCAATACCTGCTCTATCTGATACATCGCATCCAAGACTCGCGCTATCTAACGCAGCGCATCCAATATTCGCTCTGTCTAACACAGCGCATACAAAGACTGAGCTATATTTTTATTTTTATTTTTATTTTTTTTAAATTAATATTTTTAAAATTTTTTATTAAATTAATTTAAAAGTGCATGCCTCCAATTTTTTAAAATGTTTCACATTTAATTAAAATATTTTAAATATTAACTTAAAATGTTACGCAAAATAATATTAATAAAATGAGAATAACTTTTTAACATTTTTAAGTTAATATTAAAAAGTTTAAACAACAATCAATCACAAAATAAAAAAAAAATATAGAAAAAAAATAGTAATTTACTAATTATACGATTAAACGAAAAATATTTGGGGAGTTAAAAAATTAAAGAGTCTAAATCTAACAAAATATTATTATAAATAATTAATTTGCAAATTGATAAAAAAAATAACAACACTAACAAATTTAATATTATGTGTGTAAATTATTAATTTTAACTAAACTTTCTAAAATAAATAATTTAA
>CANXYC010933949.1:0-12878 GCA_948193065.1 Aleurites moluccanus | reverse complement strand
TAAATAACTATGAGGTGAGTATAACAATACTCAATGAGTTAATTATATATCATTAAATATAATGAAGAAACAAATGGAAGGGTTATCAAAATAGGAAGGTAACAATGATTGATGAGAATAAGTAAAAGGGTTATCAAGTTATGTGAATAACAATGATTTAGAAGAATAGGTAAAATGGGTGTCAATGTTATATTTTAGATATAAGCACTTTGCACACCAAATGACTTGGATGAAAGAAATGGATATCAATAATGAATAATATTGAGTGGTCACGTTCTTGGTATCATGTTCACATATAAAAGCAATGAACATCAAAGAATGGTGTCACTGAACAATTTAGCAACAGTAACACGTATATACATGTAAGGACGTGGAAATGACAAATAAAAGGCCTTAAACACCTTTTACATTTAACTTTCTCGTATTACATTTAACTTTCTCGTATCACATTTATAAATTATATAAGGCGGGCCAAACCTTATGGCTAGAACCAGTCCCTTCCTAGATAGGGTAAACAGTATAAAAAGTCTATTGTGCATAATGTCGACGATGTTTACCCACTATCCCGTCAGTACAGTAGCTATGTCAAGTCCATATAGGCGATAAGCCAATGGGCTCCAATATCAGTATATAGTTCCATGAACATGGTATCGGTTCTATAAACAATACAACAATAAATAGGATATTCAAGAATCAGTCAGGTGCAACGACAGTCATTCAAAAATATTCAATATTGCATCTGGTCAACATTTGGTATGCACTACTTTAGGGCTTATAGAACAAATTCAATAAGGCTTGATTTCACAAAGCAAATACTCAATGGAAACAATTCAATAGGCAATTCGATTTCAATCGCAAATCAATGGAAGTAGATCAATTTAGGTTTGAAATTTTAGAGAACAATTATGGTCAATGATTAAGAAGGCATTCGGTTAAATAAAGATCAATCACATATGGTTACAATAGATCACATTAAGATAATGAACAAGAGTAAATGATTTATAAGTAAATCACCTCACTGAGCACTTCACTAGTACACTTTTCATTTCCTCTTTCTTTAGTCCATTACTTTAGTACTTATGGTACTCTTCACTGTCTTTTACTCATTCTTGACTCTACATATTCAATTAATTCTAATTTAGATACTAACTAACATGAAATTACATTACACTTATATTAAAGAATTTCCTAAAAATTCCTAATTTCTAGATTTTGCCTATAAAAAACCCTCACTGGCAGCCTGTATTCTATTTCCTATATCTCTCTCTACACTTATCCAATTGCTTCAATTATTTTTCATAATTAAACTAGATATTTTAAACTCCAATATATCCAAAATTCACATTAATCCCACCATTACACATTTTATGGTGATCCTTTGAAATTAACCCTACTATCTTGCAATTTACACATGGGCAGACTCTGTTCTTTTGCTTATAACTCAATCTACACATGTCCAATTATTATAATTATAATTTCTACTTAAACTATACATATAATTTTATAACATAGTCAAATTTTGAATTATTTGGATAGTTGTACAATTATTTGTAAATTTTCAAAATTTATCTACTGTCCTGAAATCTCTATCCGAACAATTATGTGTTCATCCAATTGCAAAAATATTTTACAGTCATTTAACATAAAATATAAATAAACATTTCTCATGTTTACTACTTTCCCTAATTTAGAATCTAAGGTCCTCATATCAATAGAACTTTGTAACCTATGTTCTGTTTATCAATTAATTCGGGCAGATTGCACTTATGGCTTAATATCTCTTAAAACATAGTTCTAATTGCAAAACCCTTTTAAGAAATATAGATAAGATATAAATGAACACTTTTAATGTTGAATACTTCTCCTAATTCTATCTCTAATGTTCTCTATAATAAAAATACAGTAGCATTTTTCTGAAATCCTGCATTTGAGTCAGTCACGGTTTTTGCTTAATAAATCTTTCCTCAATTCAAATTTTACAAATTCCTTTTACATAAATATTATTAACATATTATATACAACTTTCATATTTTGAGTATCGTCAAATTCATTCATTAAATTTATGGAATTAAAGCTACAATGTACTATAAAAAAAAGATTCTAGAATCCTTTGAAACTATAATACCCTAGAAAAACCTACCTTAATTGGACTATATTATTCTCAATTTTTAGTTTGGGATCATCAAAATAACTAAAACTAATTTTAGAGACATAGTTAAAATACAAATGAGTTACTATCCCAGAAAACGTCGGTGTCAATAACACTGCCAAGAAAATAGCAATCCGGTCGACAGATGAATTTCTGATTCTGATTAGGGGGTAAAGAATCACATAAATATATGTGTAATTTTGGTAAAAATAAAGAGGTGAAAAATATTTAGAAACACTGTAAAAGTAAGTAATGGCAAAACCATAAATAAATGGAACTTTGGGGGTATTGTGGAAAATGGACTGTCTGAGTTTCAGAACGGCTCTGAAACTATTTTTATAATAAAGTCTAAATAAAAATAAGCTATTTTAATCCACACTTTGAAATCCAATTCTCAATAGAATTGTCAGAATAAATTACAGAAGGAAATGTAGCAAAAATATGATTTATGGAAAGTTTAAGGACCTATATATAATTTGCCATTTCTAACTTAGTATATAAGCAACACTTAGCCATTTTCCATCATCTTCTTCTTCTTCATTATGGCCGAACCACCTAGCTCATCCTCCCACTAAATTTCTTGCAAATTCCTTAGAAAAACTTAAAGAAAACTTGCAAATCAACCTTGTTCTTCCATTTCCCAACCTTATTTCTCTTAGAAAACTCAAAGGAAATCAAGAACTATCACCTTTGGATTTTCGGCCCAACCATCCTTAAGAGGTAATGAGTTGATTTATTTGGTTTTATGTTTGATTTAGATGTTTTAGATGTTAAATTGAATGGGTTTTATGTTTGATTGCATCAATTGATGCATTTGGTATTTTTCCCCAATTTTCCAAACCCTAACCTAAGTTGTATGAATTAGCTATTTAATTTTGAGTTATTTTATGTTAATTAGGCTTAGATTATGTTAATTGGAGGCTAATGGATAAATTATTTGAGATTGATTTGGTGTAGAAAATCAAGATTCACAAAGTTGTCAATTTTGCCTCCTTTGAAACTGTAGGTGGAAAATCAATTTTTCAAACCAATTTGAAGTGTGAGGTGAGTATTTTATGCATCAAATTACATATCTAATGTATTGGATTATTGATTGGAAGTTGCCCCTAATTTCCCATTCTTGGCCGAATTGAAATTCACTATTCATCACCATGCTTTTTACTTGTTTTTTTTCATATTTCCTAAGCTTATTTGATCCTTTAATTGTTTTTTATTGTTGTATATCTAATGCTTATTCAATTGCCTATATTGTGTGTTGTTGTTGATAATTGGGGCAATGTTGGAGTTTCATCCAAACTATGTCAAATTGTCCATTCAAAGTTGCCCACCAAGTGTTTGACAAAATGCCTAGTTCATTTTGTCATAAGCCTATCACTTGTTCATCCATAGGCCTACCATTTGAATGCCATCGTCACCAGCGACATTGGTATGCCAATTGTGCCAACCTTTTGTTCATATATGACCATCTTATGTTCCATCCCATTATTGATTGCCAAACCCTTTATCATTATATATCTACTTGCTATTGCTAATCCATTGGTTATATTGCTACTTGAATTGATTGATAATGAATTATTAATACTTGATGATACTATTATTGTGTAATGTAATCTAATGACTTGTTCCTTACTTTTATTGAATCCAATATGGTTTGACAGAGCTGCTGCTCCGATAGGGTAGTGGGTACATACTGTCGGCAATGTGCACATTGGATAATGATACCCTAGCTGGGAAAGGTTAACAGTTCTAGCCATAATACCTGATCGGTCTTATGTTCACTGATACATGATGATGCATGTTATATGAGTTTCATGGCCCTACATCTATCTTATCCATGTGATATACTTTCCATTGATTTAATTATTGACTTTACAATCATCTTCTATAACTTGATTTTGTATCCTGATATTCTTGAGCAGACTGATATTATTATTCCATCTGCCTATCTTTTATTGATATATCAGTCCTTATTTATGATCGATGCATATTAGATTCACTGAGTATCTTATATACTCACCCTTTCATTGTTTCCCATTTTCAGGTATAGAGTAAGAGGCACAAATTCCAGCTTTTAACTCTTTGTGGAATTCTGCAGTGTTTGATAACAATGAAATTATATTAAACGCTGTATTTTTTTTTGTATGTTTATATTCTAGCTACTCCATGAGTTGTATATAGTATAGTTAGTTTATGAACATGTATGTATGGCATATTATAGAGTATAATTAATAATATAGCATGATATGATGAATGTTACAACCAATTGTAGTATAATTTACATTTAGAATGCAGAATGCCAGAATGAATAGTAATTAAGCAATTGATTAATAAATTGATAGTAATTGGTAATTGCATGTGATACTGGGTTCTACGGGTGCCAGTCGCCTCTGGCATCTCCTGCATTCTAGGGCCATCGCATTCTGAAATCAGGACATGACATAGGTGGTATCAGAGCATAGGTTACAGAGGAATGGTAACTAAGTACAGTATGGGTAGAGTTAAGTAAACCATGGAGCATAGGAATTGATGTATCGTCTTTTGTTGTATTCGTCGAGTATATATGAGTATTCTGCATTTTTGTAATATACTTAGTACGTGTTCTATTTTCTGACAGTTTATAGAGATGTCCAACGATAGGAATAGGGATACCAGAGAGGCAGAGGTAGCCTCTAACGAGTCCCTAGTCAGGGAATTTTCAGTTTTAGAGGGATAGTCCAGATCCTGATGGACTATAGAGGATACACAGAGGAGTGATGACTCCTAGAGGTTGGAGATGATGTAGGGGATGATGGAGTTACATCGGGAACTAGCAGAATTAAGGCAAGAATGACAGAGTATGCTGCCACCTCCAGTGCCGACAGTAGTGCCATCCCCTGCTGCACCAACTGCAGTTCCTGTTGCTCCAGCTCCTGTTCAACCAGCTGTGGTTCCTAGAGAGCCTATTGTACAGGTAGCCTGCCGAGTTATTGATGAGGGTGGAGTTTCTATGTTTAGCTTTCTAAAGCTAAACCTGTCAGAGTTCAGATGTGACAGAGGCGATAAGCCGATTGACTTTCTTGAGTAGGTTGAGAAGGTAGTGAGGAGACTACCTTGTTCTGATATTAGAGCAGTTGAGTTGGTTGGGTTATTGCTGAAAGGGAAATCCTGGACATGGTTTTCTCGACGGATGAAGCCCAGATTGTATGGTGATCATCCTCCTACTTGGGCAGAGTTTAAATAACAACTGATTAAAGAGTTTCTAATAGAAGGGGGTGAAGACCAGGAATCTGATACAGTTTAAGCAGCTCAAGTAGGGTAGTAGGTCAGTAGAGGAGTTTATCAGACTGAGTAGGTATGCTACATAGATTGCTCCTACCAAGGCAGATTTGATCAACAAGTTCATGAGGGGTTTGTATGCTTCACTTCACAATGCCCTACTGGCTACAGAGTTCACATCTCTGACTACTATCCTCAACAAGGCTAATCAGATGGAAGAAAAATACAAGTCAAAGAGAGTAAATAGGGATCAGAAAAGAAAGGGAGGTCCCAGATCATATAAGGTAGGAGAGGGTAGAGCAGCTCCTAGCCTAGACAGAGTGAGCCAGTGGCTAGGTTTGATTAGAGACCTCCGTTTGGCAGTCAAAAGAGGAGGACATAGAGTAGAGGACCTCTAGTGAAGTCTACACCTGCTTATTCTCAGAGTTCTTCTAGACCTGCTGCATAGATGCCCAATGTGCCTATTTATAGTTTATATGGTAGAAGGCACGGAAGGGAGTGTCGGCACAGAAGAGTGCTTGCCTGAAATGTGGGCAGCATGGATATTTCATCAGTAGATATCCTTTTATGGGGTGATCAGTAGCCATCAGCTATAGTGTCTCAGCTTACTATTCAAATGAGTCAGAATGTTGCTAGAGAGTCTCTTAGTGGGGGTAGAGGCAGAGGACAGGCACCAAGTAGCAGTTAGGCACCGAGCAGGCCTCGACAGGGGCGAGTTTTTACAGTGAACACTTAGGAGGCACAGAGATTTGATAATGTGGTTACAGGTACTATTTTAATACAAAATGAGATTGCTGATGCATTGTTTGACTCTGGTGCTACACATTCATTTGCTTCACCCCAGTTTGTACCTAAGTTAAATAAAGAGAGACAGTTATTAAGTGTTCCTCTAGAGATAGCTACACCTATAATAAAGAGTATAGAAGTTGATCATTATTAGCCTGATTGTGTGAATGAAATAGATGATAACATTCTGTGTGCTGATTTGATAGAACTGCCTGTGTTAGAGCTTGATGTGTTCTTTGGTATGGATTGGCTAACGACACATCGTGCAGTTATTGATTGTTATGAAAAGAAGGTTATATTCCAGCCTGAGAGGCAACTAGAGTTTGAATTTATGGGTGATCGACGTGAATTTAGAGTTAGTTTTATTTATGCTTCTAGGCTAGAGGGATGATAGAGAAAGGTTGTTCAACATACCTGGCTCATGTAATAGATGTGCAGAAGACTTTAGTAGAGATTGATCAGATACCATTAGTTCTAGAATTCTCTGATGTCTTCCCTAATGAATTTCCAGGATTACCCCCAGATAGAGAAATAGAGTTTGAGATTGAGGTGTATTCAGGCACTGATCTGATATCCATTCCTTCATACATAATGGCACCAGCAAAATTGAAAGAGCTAAAGGCGCAATTACAGGAGTTATTAGATAAAGGATTTATTAGACCGAGCAGTTCTCTATGGGGTGCTCCAGTGTTGTTTATGAAGAAGAAGGATGGCTTTTTGAGGATGTGCATTTATTATAGGCAGCTGAATAAGGTGATAATGAAGAACAAATATCCATTGCCACGGATTAATGATCTATTTGATCAGTTGCAGGGTGCCAGTCATTTCTCTAAGATTGATCTGAGATATGGGTATCACTAGTTGAGAATTAAGATGGGTGATATACCTAAGACTTCTTTCAGGACCCCGATACGGACATTATGAGTTTATAGTATTGCCATTCATATTGACTAACACACTGGTTGAATTCATGGATTTGATAAACAGGGTGTTTAAGCCATTCTTGGATAAGTTTGTCATAGTGTTCATTGATGACATTCTTATATATTCCAGGAGTGAGGAGGAGCACTCAGAGCATTGAAGGATTGTACTGCAGACACTTCAAGAGCATTAGTTGTATGCTAAGTTGTATAAATGCCAGTTCTAGTTAATTAAAGTGTGTTTCCTTAGTCATGTGGTTTGTAAAGATGGTATTAAGGTAAATCCTCAGAAGGTTGAAGCAATTGCGAATTAGCCTCGGACTATCAGTGTTTTTGAGATCAGTAGTTTCCTTGGCATGGCAAGATACTATAGGTGGTTTATGAAGGTGTCATGACCCGTTTCCGGATCGCGACGGTCCTAGGGCACAGGAGATGCCAATGGCGACCGGCACTCGTAGAACCCAGTATCACATATATAATCTATAAACCATAATATATTATCCATTTTAGTTAGTTACCATCCATTCTATTATTCTATAATTCATTCTGTAATTTGCTGCAATTGGCTATAACAATCCATATGTCATATCATATAATCATCATGTATCTCATAATAACATCATAAACATATATATACATGTTCATTTCCTAGCTAAACCATACATATCCCATGGAGCAGCTAGATTATGAACATCAAAGTAATAATACAAATCAGAATATATACATCAGTAATGCTCGCAGAAATCCTCAGATGATAGATGATAAGATTCTGTACTCTACTCCTCTCCTGAAATGGGTAAATAAAGAAATGGTGTGTATATAAGATACTCAGTGAATCTATATGCATCAACAAGTAAACATAAGGTAAATAATGGAGCAATGGTATCAATAAGTCAGATACAGTAAACATAATCAATTTCAGGTTACAGAATAGCCAAGGAATAAAACACAGGCTCTGTATCATATGAAAAGACAGATAAAGGGATGGACTATATGAAATCATACAATCTCCAGTAATTAGTATGGACTATATGCGAACATATAGGTCTCCAGTAGTATATCAATATCAGTGGGCATAAGACTAATCAGGTCTTATGGCTAGGACTATAACCCCTTCTAGCTAGGGCATCAGTAATACAATGTGCATATCGCCGACAGTATTTTCCCACTACCTTGTCGGATCGGTTGCTCTGTCAAGCCACATTAGGATCAATATATCAATGGATACCATTATGCAACTCCATATCAATAAATCTAATATCAGTCAATCAATTATTAATGAGATCAATGGCAATGCTATAGGTGACATATAATCAATGACAAATGGTTTGGCAATTAAGAAAGACATGGAACAAAAGTTGGCTCGGCAAAGGAAAACGGTAGGCCAATTGGCATGCCAATGTCGCTGATGACAATGGTATTCAAATGGTAGGCCTATGGATTCCAAACAATAGGCCAAAGGCAAAATAAGTTAGGCATTTCATCAAACACATGGTGGGCATACAATGGCAAGCCAATAGGTTAAGTTAGGGTGCAAAATTGACTTACCCAATTCAACCAACAACAAGCCACATTGTCAATAATCACATAGGCATCAAAGAAACAATATTTAACAACATCAAAAGTGATCAAATTGGCTATGGAAAACAAGGCAAAATCAAGCAAAAATAAGGCATGGTGAATAGTAAACATGGTTCGGCCACTAAGGTGGTTTCATACAAGGTTTCAAATTCCAATTTTAACATAATAAGCATATCAAAGGATGCATATAAGACTCAACTAAGCTTCCAAATGGCTTTGGAAAATTCAATTCCACCCAAAATCACCAATGGAGCCAAATAGCACACCTTTGTCAAAACTTCAATTCTACACCAAACCAATCATCAATTAGTTACCTATTCACATCTAATTAATAAATTCTAACATCAATTAACATAATCTAACACTAAATCATTAAACCCTTTCTTACAACTTCAATTTAGCTAGGAAAATTAGGCATTTCTATAAATTTACATCAATTGATGCAATCTAACTAAAAACCCATTTGATTCAACCTTAGAATCATCCAAATAAATAATAAAATCAAACAAAACAATTGATTACCTAATGGTGATATTCTTGCCGAAATGTTCCTTCAAAGTTTCCTTAGTTTCCTTTGCTCCTTCTTGCAAATTGATGATTGAAATAGCTAGAACTAGGTTTAGTATTCAAGTTTTCTATGAATTTTCTAAGGAATTTGATGAAGAAATGAAGAAGAATTGAAGAAGAAATGGTAGAAGTGGTTCGACATTCACGAGAAGAAAAGAAGAAGATGCAAATTCTTAATTAAGTATGAAATAAATAGAAAAATCCATATGGCAAATTACAACTAACTCCCCTAACTTTCATATATCACATTTTGGTCCAAAATCTTTTGCAATTTATTTTGTCAATTCTGTCAGGATGGATTTCAATGTGGGGAGTCAATAGGCTTATTTTAATTTATACTTATTTATAAAAATGGTTCCAGAGTCATGTTGTAATTTCGTCGGATCCATTTTGACTATTCACCTTAAAGTTCTTTATATTTACCATTTTGCCATTGGTTACTTTTTCAGTGTTCCTAAATGATTTTTACTTCTTTCTTTTTACAAAAATTACACATATTTTATGGTGATCTTTTATCCCCAGGTCAACTTTAGAAATTCGTCTGTTGATCGGACTGCTAATTTCTCGGCAGTGTTCCCGACACCGCCGCTTTCCGGAAAAGTAACTAGTTTGTTTTCTAACTATGTCTCTAAAATTATTTCCCATTATTTCAAGACTTTTGAACCACATACTGAGAACTAATTCATGCATGTGAGTTATAACTTTCTAGGGTATTACAAAAGGATTTCTCTAGAATTATTGCTCCGTTGACTAAGTTGACTCGGAAACAGGAGAGATAGCTATGGACTGAAGAATGTGAGAGCAGTTATTAGACTTTAAAGTCTTTCCTCACAAGTGCTCCAGTGTTAGCATTGCCATCAGAGGATGAGAAGTTCACAGTGTCCTGTGATGCTTCCCGAGTTGGATTGGGGTGTGTTCTAATGCAGAATCGAAGAGTGATTGCTTATGCTTCTCAACAATTAAAGAAGCATGAGGTGAACTATCCGACTCATAATTTAGAGATGGCAGCGGTAGTATTTGCACTGAAGATTTGGAGACATTATCTGTATGGGTCTAAATGTGAGATAAATACTAATCATAAGAGTTTATAGTATATATTTATGTAAAAAGATCTGAACCTCCGACAACGCAGATGGATTGAATTACTTAAGGATTATGATTGTGAAATCCTTCACCATCCGAGCAAGGCTAACGTAGTAACAGATGTACTGAGCCGAAAATCTATGGGCAGCCTAGCTCACATCTCAGTTTCCAGAAGACTATTGATCTGTGAGATGAAGGAGTTAGCTAATATGGGTGGAAAGTTGGATTTGGGATCCCAGGATCGTAACCAGTCTCTAATAGACCAATTTAGGGTTAAGCCACTGTTGATTGATGATATTAAGGTGGCATAGTATAGGGATATATACCTTCTGAAGATAAAGGGAGACGTTCAGAATGGTAAGGCAGTATAGTTCATAGTAGAGAATGGTGTATTGAAGTGTGGGAAGCGGATATGTGTACCCAACATCGATGGGCTACGGGATCATATTATGAGATAGGCTCATTATTCTTCATATAGTGTACATCCAGGAATTACAAAGATGTACCAAGATCTGAAAGATGTGTATTGGTGGCCTGTCATGAAGAAGGATGTAGTTCGATTTGTTTCTTCATGCTTAGCCTGTTAGCAGGTTAAGTTTGAGCATCAGAAGCCATCTAGTTTGCTTCAGGAGATAGAGTTGCCAGAGTGGAAATGGGAGCAGATTGCTATGGATTTTTTAGTTGGTTTACTGAGGACTACACGGGGTTATGACTCCATCTGGGTTATTGTGGATAGATTGACAGAGTCTGCTTATTTCCTCTAAGTTAAGACCAGTTACTCAGCAGCTCAGTATGCAAAGTTGTATATGGACAAGATTGTGCAGCTTCATAGAGTGCCACTGATGATTATATCGGATAAGGATACGTCGTTTACTTCTCGATTTTGGCAGAAGTTCCAGGAGGCTATGGGCACCCAGTTATAGTTTAGTACAGATTTCCATCCACAGACTGATGGACAGTTAGAGAGAACAATCTAGACTTTGGAGGATATATTATGGTTATGTGTTTTGGATTTTAAAGGTAACTGCGATCTCCTACCACAACAGTTACCATTCTTCTATCGGAATAGCTCCTTATGAAGAACTATATGGTAGAAAATGCAGATCTCTAATATATTGGGTGGAACTGGGTGAGAAACAATTAAAGGGCCTGGAATTGATAAAAGAAACAATGGAAAAGGTGCCTATTATCATAGAACATATGAAGACCGCTTTCTATCACAACCCGATTCCGAATCGTGATGGTACTAGGGTGCAGGAGATGCCGAGACGACCGGAACCCATAGAACCCATCAATCACTATAATGCAATCACAATATCATAGCGGAAACATCTCATAACCATCATCAATCACATAACAATATACATAACCATTCACTCACATAAATACTATTCACTTTGTCACTCTGTCATTCATTCTGTAACTTTCTATAAATACCATAATCATATCATTAATAATCTCTAATATTTCCATACATACATGTTCATACACTAACTATACTGTACAAAACCCATGGAGCATCTAGGATATGAACATGCAAAATAATACAGTGTTTAATATAATTACACTACTAAATCACTCCAGAATCCACTGAGAATCAAAAGCTAGGATATCTGCCTCCTACTCTGCACCTGAGAGGATAAACAGTGAGAGGGTGAGTATATATGATACTCAGTAAATCTAATATACATCGACCAATAAAATAGGTAATGGAATATTAATAAGTAATAGGCAGATGAAATAAATGAATCAATCTGCTCATAAACTCTGAAATATAGAATCAAGTACAGAATATGACTGTAAGTAAACAATCACATCTTTGAAATGAATATCACATAGATAAGATGGAAATGACAGATATAAAGCCATGAAACGCATAGAGATATCTCAAGCACAAATCACACACACACACACACACATATATATATATGTATGGGTCTTATGACTAGGACATCCCTTCCTAGTACAGGGTATTAAATAATACATTGTATACAATGCCGACAGTATGAACTCACTACCCTGTCGGAACAGTAACTCTGTCAAATTACCTCGGAATCAATAGAATCAATAAACACATCAATAGATACCATTTCAAAATAATGGCATCGATAAGTATCAATAACTCATTATCAATCAATTGAATGAGTATAAAGTTAATAAGACGTCAATAATAATCGATTATACGATGACCAAAGGTCAAGCAACCAATAATGGAAACAAACATAAATTGGTCATTTACAGCCAAAAAGTTGACGCAATTGGCATGCCATTGACGTTGGCGACGATGGCATTCAAATGGTTGGCCTACGGATTTTGAGCTAGGTTTCGGTGTAACATTGACATTGCCCCAAATATCAATAATAATACACATTAATAGCAATTCCATAGGCAATATATATACATCAATAGACATCATCAAATGGTTCAAATTGGCATACAAAAGCCATAGGAAAATAAGAACAAAATTTAGGCAAATTTGCCCTAAAGTGGTTCGGCCACTTTAGGGTTTTCACTCAAGGATTCCAATTTGCATTCTA
>CANXYC010933864.1:0-10881 GCA_948193065.1 Aleurites moluccanus | reverse complement strand
TGTATGCTGCCTGGCAGAGGTGTAACACGATGGTGCTTTCATGGATTCTTAAAGCTGTAACATCCTCAATTGCTCAAAGTGTGATATGGCTCGACACTGCCTGTGATGTTTGGAAAGACCTTAGAGACAGATTTTCTCAAGGTGACTCGTTCAAAGTTTCAGATCTTCAACATGAAATTTTTTCACATCAGCAAGGTGATTTGATGGTTATAGAGTATTTTACTCAACTGAAAATTATGTGGGATGAATTACTGAATCTTAGGCCTTTACCTACTTGTTCTTGCAATCCTTCTTGCAGTTGTGGAGCAATTGGACTCATGAAGAAATACCAGGAGAGTGATTATGTCATCAGATTCATCAAAGGTTTGAATGAGAATTTTACTACAGTTAAGTCTCAAATTATGATGCTAGATCCATTACCTTCGATAAATAAGGTATTTGTATTAGTCATCCAGCATGAGAGACAGTTGATTACTGGAAAAAGTGTGGCTGCTTCTTCACATGAAATAGTAGCATTTGCTAACAAGACCATTAGTGATACTGGACAGAGTTATAACAAGTACCAACAAAATTTTCAATCTAATAATGGCAGCAATTATCAAAATAGAAGGTACTATACTCATGGTGCTAAGAAGCTTATATGCACGTATTGTGGCTATCCAGGTCACACAGTTGACATCTGTTATAGGAAACATGGATATCCACCTGGATATAATACTGGCTTTAGACCTAGATTTAAAGCTCCTGTTGCTAATGTAAATCAAGTGGAGAGTTACCTTCCTGCACAAGATGGTTATGACAATTGTGATTATGATCAAGCTGGTTTACTTGGTTACTATCTTGGCAGTACTAATAATAGCAGTTTTCAAGCAAATAATAGCTCCTCTATTGCACCATCAGCAAACAACAATTTTTCTTTTACTCAACAACAATACTAGCAATTGTTAGCATTACTACCATCCACTCAGACACAGAGTCCATCTGATGTGACAATCGTCCATACAAATGCTTTGACATCCACTCAGCATGAGCACAATCAAGTAAATAGTTCAGGTATAGCAAGTAATGTGGCCTCTGGTATGTCTCTTTCCTTGTTTACTAACCAAAATATGTGGATAATGGACACTGGAGTCTCAGATCACATTTGTTGCTCTCTGCACCTTTTTCATTCTTACAAACCTATATCAATTTTTTTTGTTAAACTTCCCAATAATGAATTGATTCCTGTTTCTCATATAGGAACAGTAAAATTCAATGATCAATTCATTCTTTTAAATGTATTACATGTTCCCCAATTCACTTACAATCTTATTTCAATTAGCAAATTAACCTTTCATTCTAATTTTTCACTTATTTTTCAATCTAATCTCTGTCAGATACAGGATATGCACACAAAGAGGATGACTGGATTAGCTAGACAAATTAGTGGCCTTTACCAGCTGATTCAACCCAAATTTCTCCCTGCTGCTTTCTTTCATGCTTCCAACTTTGCTTCTGCTACTTCTTTTGATATTTGGCACTATAGACTAGGGCATGTTTCTATTTATAGAATAAAAGACTTCCATAGAATATGTGATCAAATAAATGTTTCCAATACTCATATTTGTGATGTTTGTCCTCTTGCTAAACAAATAAAACTTACTTTTCCTCTTAGTCATTCTATTTCTTCTCATATTTTTTATCTTATACATATTGATATTTGGGGACCAGTTGAGTTGTCTTTTACTAGTTATTCATATTTCCTTTCTATTGTTGATGATCACTCAAGGTTTGTGTGGATATACTTCATGAAAACAAAAGCTGAGGCCATACCATTACTTAAACAATTTTGCCAACTTATTCAAAACCAATTCAATACAACAGTCAAAACAATGCGAAGTGACAATGGCCCAGAATTTAGTATACCGGATTTCTATAACTCACAGGGCATTGTTCATCAAACAACCTGTGTTGAAACCCCACAACAAAATAGTATCGTTGAACGAAAGCATCAACATATACTAAATGTTGCTAGAGCAATGAAATACCAAAGCAAATTACCTAATACTTTCTAGCCTTATTTTGTAGCCCATGCCGTACATTTAATTAATAGAACCTTAACCCCAGTGTTGAAAAACCAGACTCCATATGAAAAATTATATAAAACCTTACCTGATTTCTCAAATCTGAAAGTTTTTGGCTGCCTTTGCTATGTCTCTACATTACAAAGAGACAGAAAGAAATTTGATCCTAGAGCAAGCAAATGTATTTTCTTGGGATACAGAAATGGGACCAAAGGTTACTTAGTGTACAATTTGGACACTCATTCTGTTTTCATCTCTAGGAATGTGATTTTTCATGAAAGTATATTTCCATACCAATCTTTTACTTCTCCTACTGTTTCTATTTCTCCTTCTTCTTTCATAGATTATCTAGATATTCCTTCTTCATCTTCCTCCTCAATTTCTGACCATAATCACTTCAGTACAACTACTTCTTCTATCCCTCCTCCTCCTCCTTCTATTAATGATTATTCACCTCCTATTGCTGGTCTTAATTCTACTTCTGACCAGAGAATTCCATCTCAAAATCTTAGACGATCAAATAGAAATACTCATCCCCACACATATCTCCAAGATTACCACTATAAATTAGCATCCACTTTATCTCAAACTAATTCAATCACACTTGCTGCTGCTGCATCCCCTGTACCTCAGCCACCACACACACTACAAAAGGTCCTCTCTTACAACAACCTTTCTCCACAACACAAAGCTTTTTCTTTACACATCACCATTATACCTGAACCTAAAACATACAAAGAGGCTGCACTTAATGCTAACTGGAAAGCTGCAATGACTGCTGAATTAGATGCTTTACAAGCAAACAACACATGGGAACTCACTACTTTACCACCTGGAAAAACTGCCATTGGTTGTAAATGGGTATTCAAGGTTAAATACAAAGCTGATGGGAGTTTAGAGAGGTACAAAGCCAGACTTGTTGCCAAAGGCTATACACAACAAGAAGGTGTTGATTATCTAGACACTTTTTCTCCAGTTGCCAAGATTACTACCATCAGAGCTTTGCTTGCTGTTTCTGCAATTCAAAACTGGAATTTGGAGCAATTAGACATCAACAATGCTTTCTTGCATGGTGATCTCAATGAGGAGGTGTATATGCAGCTACCTCCAAGTTATGGTAATGCAAACTCAAACCAGGTGTGTCATCTACTTAAGTCTTTATATGGACTTAAACAAGCCAGCAGAAAGTGGCATGCAAAATTGTCTCAGGCTTTATTGCACCAAGGTTTTCATCAAGCCCATTCTGATTCTTCTTTGTTTATCAAGAGTACTTCGAGTTCTTTCACTGCCATTCTTGTTTATGTCGATGATCTTATTTTGGCTGGCAACTCTATGGCCGAGATCTCCGTTGTCAAACAATTCTTGCATGATCAGTTCAAAATTAAAGATTTGGGAGCTTTGAAGTTTTTCTTGGGACTTGAAGTAGCTAGAAGTGCTGATGGTATTAATCTCTGTAAATGAAAGTATACCTTAGAATTGTTGAATGAAACAGGTTTTTTAGGAGCTAAACCATATACAATTCCAATGTTACCTACTGATCAGAAATCTTTATATTCAGACAGCCCTCTTCTTTCAGACATCACTCCATACAGAGCTCTTGTTGGTAAGCTCTTATATCTCACAAACACTAGACCTGAAATTAGTCTTGCTGTCCAACAACTCTCCCAATTTCTTGATAAGCCAACACAAGTTCATCTTCAAGCAGCTCATAAAATCTTAAGATATCTCAAAGCTTCACCTGGCCAAGGCCTGTTTTATTCCGCACATGCTCAACTTCAGATTAAAGCTTTCAGTGATTCTGATTGGGCAACATGTCTAGTTACAAGGAAGTCAATTTCAGGGTACTGTTTGTTCATTGGCTCATCACTAGTTTCCTAGAAGTCTAAGAAACAAAGTACAGTTGCAAGGTCTAGCTCTGAGGCTGAATATAGATCTATGGCTTCTGCAACTTGTGAGATTCAGTGGTTTCTCTATCTCCTGGCAGATTTGAAGCTTCATCATTCCCAACCAGCACTCCTTTTCTGTGACAATCAATTGGCTATGCATATAGCTCATAACACAGCCATTCATGAGCGTACTAAACATATCGACATAGATTGTCATATTGTTCGTGAGAGAGTTGCTGCAGGCGTTGTTAAGCTATTGCCCGTTTCCTTTTGCAATCAGTTAGCTGACATGTTCACCAAGGCTCAACATTTACCTCAGTTTACTGCTTTTCTGTCCAAGCTGAGTGTCAAAAATATATACACTCCAGCTTGAGGGGGGGGGGGGGGGGGGTTTTGTTAATGTATTGTTACATATCAAGTATAGTTTTAGACAGAAAAACTATATAAAGTGTACAATATCGAGAATCTAACAATAATGAAAGCATAGTTAATTTTTCAATCTCAGTAAATCATCAGTTAATAATCAAGTCATTAATTTAATTAATTAATGGTAATTTATCGAAATTTCAAAGTTGAAGAGGCCCATTCAAGAAAAAAAAAATTATTAGTGGAACTAAAAACTCTATGCTATAGACAATTCCAACTTTTATGCATTTGATAAAAATTGTGTTCTATATTTTAACTTTATCAAGTAATAATTTTTCATAACAAGTAAATTTAGACATAATTGTTTCTTTTTCTGCACATCATCACATAATCTAACATATTCCATTACCCTTTCCCTAATGCTAAAAAAATAAAAAATAAAAATGAAGCTGTCTCAGAGAAAATTGAGAGCATTTGTTTAGGAAAAAATCCTTTCCAGAACCCTTGTGTTCATTATGTTTCATATATTAACATTCTGAATTATTATTACCTCAAACTTTTTTTTTTATAGTAGTGAATTTTTTATTGCAGAAATAAAATTGAGGGGAAATTCATTAGCAAATAATTTTTCACCATAATGAGGTGAAAAAAATTGAAATTAACTTTTAAATTTCTAATTAATAATAAAAATTTTATTTCACTTTTAATTTAAATATAATTGATACATATCAAAGTACAATTGAGGTTCAATTTTGACTTGGGTATAATTCCTATTATGTTTTGTAATTAGAGTATAATTAGTGTAATAAAATGAAATAGGGTATTGAAAAAATGATATAAGCACACAAGCATATAATATTTTCTTCCTTTTACAACAAGTGTTTCATTACATTATTAAAATGAATATACAAATACATGAAATTAGTATACAAACACAAATTATAAATAATTAGTTGTCAGGTTTGCTAGAGGAGGACCTAATTGCTTTCATTGCATATATCCCAAAAACCACAACTAAAACAATAACAACCCAATTCATCAATTTTGTTGGTTTTTTCTTCAATTTCATCACCGTATCATAAAAAATTTGCTTGTAATTTCCCATTCCCGAATTATAATTGCCACCTACAATTCCTTTTCCTCTGTTATCTTGAACACGACAAACATTATCATTACAAGCAACATTGTCCTGTTTTATACCCGCAATAGTTGCTTCATATTTACTCGAATCTTCCTCTTTTTCAATTATTCCATTAACTCCCTCACTTTTTTCTCTATCCAGCTCAGCAGGCTTAGATGGTTCTGCAGGTTGTTTTTGTGGCTTTGGAGCTTCTAATTCCGCGGGCTGCAGAGATACTGTAGGTGTTGGAGGGTTTACAGCGGGTTGTGGGGGCTTTTCCGTAGGCTTTGGAGGGTTTACAAGCGGTTCTAGTGGCTCTGGGGTTTCTTTGCTGGGTGGTGATGGTTGCTTTGGTGGTGGTAGTTGTTGTATAACATTTTGTTGTTGGGGCTCATTATCAGGAACAATTATTTTAGGGTGTCGAATTAGAAGTAAACCTTTTTCAAATTTGGCAGTAATTTCATTACGATCATAATTTGATGCAATTGGGATTTCCTTGCGAAATTGGGTAATTCTATTTGTATCACCAAGTGGGCATTCTCCACTTATTCTTAGGTATCTTGATGAAGTAACTTGAACTTTCAATTGCTCCTTTTTAAACCCTGTATTAAAATTTATTTACTATTTAAAACATTACAAAACTTGTATTAAATAAATAAAAATAAAAAATATTTTCAGCAATAAAATGTCAATGTTATAATTTACCCTCTTTTTGATATTGAAGTACTCAATATTCTTAAGTTGAAATGTTTATGTTCATTTTTCTTTATTTATGTTCACCATTAAGTACTCAATCCCTTTTTTTATATTGATTTCTTGTTTGGAAATTTTTAGATTTTATAACAATTCAATCAAATAAATTATAGGTAATTTATATAATTTATTTTTTTTAATAAAAAAAAAAAAGAAATGATCTTAAAATAAATAAAAATTATGCCATTTTAAATTTAATTTTATAAGAATTCAACATATCACTTGTTTTTCAAATTTCACACTTAGTTTTAAAATTTATAGCCTAATCTTCAAGAGTTTTAATATTATTAATTATTTTAAAAGCAATTAAGAAAATAAAAATAAATTAAATTTATTATTTATTTATAACTTAATTAGAATAATTATTATATAAAAATTCAATTTAATTTTAATGATATAATTGAGTTGAATTAAATTAAAATTTTCAGATGAGTTTTCAAGTTCAACTTAAAAAATTGAATTTTATAAATTTTATTTTTAATATATAAAAATTGATAGAATAAAATTAATTTGCATTGAATTTTTATAAAATCAGAGATATTAATGAAATATATTATAAATACGTGTTCGTATAAATTTAAGAAAAATTTATAAAAAATGAAGAGTTAGTCATTTAAGCTTATGATTTAAATTCTGATGTGTCAAGAATGAAATAAATATATATTCCAATGGAAATAAACAGACCTGGGAGATAGACCCTAAGTGTGTCAGCTGCAGGCTCTCTTACCCAATCCATTGATGGCTCAAAATTTTCATATGAACGTTGATCAGAAGCAGTATTCTGCCTTGTTGAATCCATTTTAGCCTTTTTTTGTTTTTGGGTTTCTGTGATTTAGTTTGGAAAAAAAACTCACAACTTGATGGGTTTTTATAGACACAGAAAAAATTTATAAACCTAAATATATATACTAACTTCTTGGGTTTTGCCTTTGTGTTTGCTTTGAATATTCTTTATTCTTTTGCAAATTGTTTGGATTTTGTTTTCTTTGGAAATAATTATTCCTTTTCTCATGTTTACTGTTTCTTTGGGTTTGAGAACTCTTTTAGATCTGTTGTTTCTAACTTAGGTAAAGGGAAAATTCTTTCTTGGATAACAAAAATTAAATAAATAACAATAAAATAAACTTTATTTTGAGTTTTATTATTGCCTATTTTATTTTATTATGTCTAATGCATCTCTAAAATCCAGTCTCGTTAAGTTAATGAATTAACCTACAAGTCTTAATTTATAAAAATAATAATAATAAATTCAACGAGTTAAACTTTTGAAAAATTTGATAATTTTCAAATAGGTGTGACCAAAAATAGATATAAACACAAACCTCTTACTCATCCACTAAATACTGAGTTGGGCACTTCAAATTTTATTTTATTCCACCGGACAAAATTTTTATTTTTTAATCTAATTGAACTATTTTGAAAATAAAATAATATATATACCACTGACTACATAAAATGTACATATATATATTATTATTTATATTACTGTATTAGGGTGAAGAAATTAAATATAAAATAAAAAGAATTTCATTGCGACTTTCTCTCAAATATTCATATCGGTCAATGAAGAGACATTAAAAATTTTTAAAATATGAAAAGAGAAACTCTTTTCTTGTGATTGTATATAAACTAGTAATATAAATCAAGATTTTAAGTTTCAAAAAGTAGGTATTTTATCTGATTTATATAAATTATGTATTCCTACATTAGTATTAAAGATGAAATACTTTTATTCTAGTTTAAAATCAATCAGATATATTTAATTGATTAAAAATATAATTTTTATGAATTTTATACTATTTTTATACATGTTAAAATTTACATATGTGTTTTAAGCAGTTTATTGTGCGATTTGATTATATTATATTATAATACGTCTGTAAATATTTAAATTGATAAAATTTATATAAATCAAAATGGAAATTAAGGAAGAGATAACCTTCCAAAGTTACGCATTTGAAACATAAATTCTGAAATTTATGGGTTTGGATTTGAATTTGTCTACTCTCCTAAACTTAGTGTGCATGTCCACTGGGTTAGAGGTGACCATTACTAAAACTAACTACATTGATGGACTTAGGAACCCTAAAATTCCACCAGACAAAACCTCGACGTCGAAAATGATGGCTCGTAGGTTGCGTTCTTTCCTAGTCAGTCATGCACCCAATATGTAAGAGTCGGGGCACACTATCACTTGCGCGAAACGACACATTAATTCATTTTGACGTTAACGACATATTATTTTGTATATTTGTGGCAGCGCAAGTGAGCATAAGGGTTTATAGGTGCCTGAATCCAATTTTGAATTTCTATTTTTTGTCCTTTTCATTGTTGTGACTCCAAATTATTTTATGAAATTTCTGGTAAATTTTAAATAATTTTTTAAGGACAAAAAAAAATATTTTGCTAAATTATATGTTATTTTTATATAGTTAAAAATATTAAAGATTTTGGAAAAAAATATTTTTGGACCTATAAAAATTATGAAAAAATATAGAAAATTATTTTCTATGGAAATGGTTGAAATTATTTTTGGTTGGTTTTCTATTTAGTGATTCGGTCACTCCTCTTTTTCCATAACTATTCTTATTATTTCCTTTTTATTTACACCAAGTAAAAAAAAATTTACAAAAATTAGAGAATCATATAGAATTTTTTAAAATTTTGAATGTGTCAATTTCCTATAGAATTATCATACAACAATTATCCTTTTCTTTTATAGCTTGGCCGACCAATTCACTAGTTTTCTCCAGAATTTTTTATATCAAAAATAATATTTTATTGGTGAGTTCCACAACTTTTGATAATTACACATTTTGCCTATAATTTTCCTTCATTATAATTGTTACCATAATTATTTTTAATTATTTTCAATTAAGTCCTTAAATTATTGACATTCAAGTCCTATAGAATTTTATATTATTCTTAGTATCTCAATTCAACTTAATCATTCAACCTCTGTAACTATAAAATTTTTATACCGAATCCGTTTCGGCAAAATTTTGAAAATCGATAATTTAGTCTCTTAATTCCTCTTTTATTTTGTATCATTTTTACTCACCTTAAATATTATATATACTTCAATTTACTTTTAATTAATCCATAAACAATCAAAATTAAATCATGTAAAAGAAATTTGCACAACTATCGAAAATTAATTAAAAATCGTCTACCGACAAATTCCTCCATGTCACGACCCGCTTCTGGATCGGGCTGCAAAGGTCCTAGGGTCCGGGAGATGCCGAGGCGACCAACACCCGTAGAACCCAACAATCTCATCAATAACTTAACAATATTGTAGCGGAAATATCTATACCCATCATCAATCACATAACAATATATAACCATACACTACACATATGCACTATTTATTCTGTCACTCTGTCAATCATTTTGTAACTTTCTGTAAATACCACAATCATATCATTAATAATCTCAAATATTCTCATACATACATGTTCATACACTAACTATACCGTACAAAAACCCATGGAGCAGCTAGGATATGAACATACAAAATAATATAGTGTTTAATATAATTACACTACTATAAAACTGTAGAATCCACAAAGAGTCAAAAGTGCTGGGATATCTGCCTCCTACTCTGCACCTGAGAGGTTAAACAGTGAGAGAATGAGTATTTATGATACTCAGTGAATCTAATATGCATCGATCAATAAAATAGTAAATGAAATATGAATAAGCAATAGGCAGATGAAATAAATGAATCAATAAGCTCAGAATATCTGTAATATAGAATCAAGTACATAATATGACTATAAGTAAACAATCACATCATGAAATATATCATGTGGATAAGATGAAAATGACAGATATAGAGCCAGAAAACACATAGAAATGTGTCAAGCACAAATCACTCATATAAATAAATATAAGACGGATCAGGTTTTATAACTAGGACATCATTTCCTAGTACAAGGTATCAAACAATACATTGTACACAATGCTGACAACATGTACTCACTACCCTATCGGAGCGGCAATTATGTCAAATCACTTCGGAATTAATATAATCAATAAACACATCAATAGACACTATTTCAAAATAATGGCATCGACAAGTATCAATAACTCATCATCAATCAATTGAATGAGCATAAAGTCAATAAGACATCAATAATAATTGATTATACTGTCACGACCCAACCAGGGAGTCGCAACAGTCCGAGGGTACGTGTAATGCATAAGCGACCAATACCACGAAGAACCCAAATATCTATCTATATGGCATGCAATAAACAAAATACAACTTAATAAACTTAGAAATGCTGAAGAAAATTCGACAGCATTTTCTCTAAAATAGGACTTTGCCTAATAACAAATCAAACAAATAGCACTTCAAATAACCACCACAATCATTCTCAACTGCTGATCCCTCTGGATCTCCATCAACAATCTTAATATCAACATTTATATATAGACATACAAACATCTCCATATATACATATGAACTGCCAAAGTATATCATATCAAACAACACTATATATAGGAAATCTTAAAATGATATCTACATGCCACACTTATTATATAGTACCATGGAATACTATTCTATACATTGTTTACATAGCTTTAGAGTTTGATCTTTTACATGCAATTAACTTCCAAGGCAGATGAAGATGTTGCCAATGGAATGCGTGCCTCACCGAAGACCTGAAAAATATTAAACACTAAA
>CANXYC010933678.1:0-11473 GCA_948193065.1 Aleurites moluccanus | reverse complement strand
TTTAAATTATTTTCTCCTTTTAAATATGATATTTATTTCATAAAATTCCATCGGGCAGAAAAATGACCATTTTGCCCCCAGTTCATCAAAAATTCAAAATTTGCCAATTAAGTCCTAGCAGCCTTTAAACCATTTCTATGCCTAGAACTAATTCAAATAACATGCATAAATACCAATTTCACGCATAAATATATATAAACATAACAATATAAAGAAATTAAAAATCTCCCCCCTAAGATCTCTATATGGATTTGGTTCAGGCTAAGCTGAGGTGTTACACTAGCGGACTGGATCGGTGCTCGAGTGAGACCTCACAGCCCTCAACAATCATTATCAATTCAACTGAGCCCTCATAAATTTCCAAATTCAATCATATCCAAAATAATAATCTCTCTACTCAATAATTTTACATAATTTATTTATAATAATTTAATAATTTTATTCTAACACTTTCCATAATTTTTTGAAATCTAATTTTCGATATCAATCTCCAATTAATTAATAAAATAATTATTCACTACAATCATTAATTAATAATTATATCATAATTAATATTTCATTAAATAATACCTCATAAATATTTTAATTATAATCATACTAATATTATTGTTCAAAAACATTTTCATGAGTCTCTAATAATTTATCTCAATTTAAATTAATCCATTCACTTAATTTAACTATAGCCTCAATTAATTTACTTCACAATTATTTAAATATTAGCACCCAAAATTCATTAATATCTACTCAAATAATTTCATAATTATTGCAAATTAATTATATCAATTTATTTTAATTAATATACTTAATTTAAATATAGTTCTAATTTATTTATTCTGTAAATATTTCAATTTCTGTATTCAAATTCAATATTTTTCACAAAAATTACACAAAAAATACTTTAAATAATTTAAAATAAATTTTAGAATAATTTAGAATCCACTTACACTCAATTATCGGAAAAAAGATCCAAATTTTTTATTTTTCGGTCCAGACTCGTACCAGTAATGGCTGTAAATTGGGTACCATTTAAAAGCTTGGAACAAAGGGAGTTCAATGGAATTGGTTTCGCAAGAAATGATGGTCGAAAATGGCCTGAAAATATTTGGTCAACCCAAACTTGATCAACGAATTTCTCTTCCACCACTCGTCAAAATCCGCAACCGTCAATTCTTCCATGCTAGCCGAAATCTTCTCTACCTATTTGGCTGACATGTGCCGACAGCTAATCACCAGACGATAGCCTTTTCGATACTCTCTCTCTCTCTTCCCCTTTCTCTTTCTTTCGTTTTTTTTTTTTTTTTTTTTTTTTTTTTTTTTGCTTCTGCCCGTCCTTTTTCCCTTTCCCATAATCTGAATATATATATATTATAATGTTTTTGAAAAATTTGGAGGAATATTTCTTTAAAATATTCTTTCCATTTTAATAAATTAAATTAATTAATAAATAAATCATAAGTAATAAATAATAATCTATAAAATTTATGAGAATATTCTTTCAAGTTAAATATTTAGACTAATTAATTAAAAAACTAAATAATAATTAAAATAATTAATTTAACTAAATAAATAAATAATTAGACAATATATAATAAGATAATAAATTAATACAATAATTTATAAAATTAAAAATTAAAAATCAAATTTAAAAAAATATTTTTATTTACTTTTAAATAATTATTTCTTTAAAATAATATAAACCCAATTTTTTTATATTCATTATTTAAATTAAATATTCTTAAAATAATTATTTTTTCTCAATAAAATATGATTTTATAAATAAATAAAAATTCAGGACATTATAATTCTTCTCCTTAATAAAATTTATTCTTGAATTTTTCAAACTAACTTATGCTATGTTCATTTAAATTGTATTTATCATGCTTCTGCTACGTACTCTACTTTATCTTCTAAATACTCTACTGATCCATTTAATTTGTTTCTCTATGAATTCATTAGTATATAATTATCTTTAACAATATTTCATTACATCAGTGATTCTCTATTCATGAAATTAATACTTAATAACGAATTCCAATTCTATCAATAAATAATTTCTCAATATCATTATTTCTCTAGAAGTCTTCTCCCATTTCCTACATTTAATTTCTTTACACAATTCTATGAATCAAAATAGTTATTTAAGCCATCTTTTCCCTTGACAAGGGAAAGTCCGATAAAGTTTCTATTTTATCAACATATCAATATGTATTCATATCTTTTTTATTGTAATATCTATTATTTTGCTTAAGGGGACTTAGGAAATTTCAGAATGGATAGCTAATCGGTAGCAGAATTACTAAAAAATTTTAAAAATTCTTATAATGAAATTGAAAGAGGGAAATTGTAATTAGATGATCAGGTAACATAGAAAAAATAATTTAGAATTAAAATAGTTCAAATTAACTAATGAATTAGTAGAAACAAGGAAGTAAGCTTAGGTGAGGAATTAGTGAAAACAAGAAAGTAAGCTTAAGTGAGGTAACTAGTTTGTGTATCTCATAGTCTTTTATTTTTAATAAATTCTATAGAATTCCGATTTCAAAAATTCTTTTTTCCCATATCACTATAAGACATTAAAAAATAAATTAAAAATATTCCCAAGTAAAATGGATTTAAGAAAGTATCTAGAGATTAAATGGAAGATAGGTGAAAAAGATGAATTTAGGAAAAATGGCAAGTTTGTAATAATTAACAAGTCTAAACTTAATTAAGCCTAATTAATCAAAGATTAGCATCCAAAGTTAATATTTTGACTCAAAGAGAGCTGGTCATTAGGAGAGTTTTAGATCAAAAATATTTTTTTTTTATTTTATAAATTCAAATTATGCAACTTGGCAATTTATTTACCATAAAAATTATTAAATGAAAAAATGAAGAGAATTATTACATAAGCAAGGTGACATCATAAATCAAGAAATATTTATGCTCAAAAATAATTATTAAAGTTATTATTGGTCATAAAATTAATTAAAATTCTATAAAAAGAAAAGAAAAAAAAAATTGTGATAAGCTTCCCCTCCCCTTCCTCTCCCTTTCTTCCCTTCTCCTTCATCTTTCTCTCCAAATTTCTTTAGATTAAACTTAGAAAAAGCTATTCTAATCATTTGGTAAACTTGCTTTAGTGATTGAAGTTGTAGGAGTGAAGAAAAACAAGTAGAATTGAAGAAGTTTTTCAAGTTTCCTCTAAGGTAAAAAAATTTAAAATTTACTCAAATAATTATTTGTTTAATTTTAATTAATTAAATAGAGTATGAATTAAAATTATATGATCTGAAATTAATAGATTAATTAATAAAAATGAGTAGATTAATTTATTGAAGAAATTGTGAAATATAAAATGTTAGGTTAGAGTAAAGGAACTAAACCTGAAGAGTATAAAATAAAATGTTATATTTTAATTTTCGTAGGTTTAGGGGTAGAATTTGATTAAATTGAAAACATAAAAATTGTAGATATTGTATCTAGATTATATATCTAGAAGAAAGTTTTGTTAAATTCAGAACGTATTTAGAGATATAGGTCATTGAATAAGATTGTGTACATTACAAGAAATATAACAAATAATCAACTAAGATTTAGTATACAAAGGTTTAGTTAAGAGCAATGACAGATAAACAAAATTCAGTAATAAATGGGCAGAGGCTACAGACTGATAGCATACCAATTAGTACAGTCATACGGTTAATCAGACCGCATGGCTAGAACTTTATCACCTTATAGCTAGGGCCGGTGTAAAATATTATGCACAACGTCCGATGTATATATAAGTATACTCTACCGGGTGAGTAGTTCTGTCATTAATAATCAATAGGGGTTCAAAAAACAATATCAATAAATTCAGATATCAAGAAGTAATATGTAATAAAAATGGTTAATCAATTAAATTATCAATTAAGGTAACAAAACAAGTTAAAGTTTGTCAAGGAAATATAGGTTACAAGTTGGGGTTTATATTCTAATGACTACAATTTTCTCAATTATGCAATTCAATATGGTTTTAAAGTAACAATTAAGGGTCAAAAATAATTATGTTAAAATCTATTATAAGGAACAAATTATACACAATTAAATATACAAGGTATTTCAATGAGTTAGCAATTTCAACAATGCTCAAAGGTTTTAGGAATGAAATTAATGGACATTTAGAAATAATAAAAAGAAATAAATTCACAATGTAGGTTTGGTCAATCAAAGATTCAAAACTTGGAATTTCAATTAAATCATTTAGGCACAATTCAAGCAAAATAATATATATGTACTCACCTTTAAATCAAAATTCCAAAAAGTCTTCATTTCTTCCCTTAGCCTAAATAAAAAGGATTATCTAAAGTTTCATCTTCTTTTTCCTTTCCCTTTTTAGCTATAAAATTAATTAACACGGGTTTAATACTTAATCAACTTGAAAGTATCAAATTAAACTCTTAATTTTATCCTATAATGTACCATGGCAGCTCCACTTGATTTATTCATTTCTCTAGCTACAGATATCCAATTGTCCAAATTATTTTTTCTAATTAAACTAAACATATGAGGCTATAACATATCCAAAGATCATATTTTTCTAAGCACTACTTAATTTATAATAGACTTTCTCAATTTGTCTTGCATCCTGTATTCTGTTCTGCAAATTTTATCCGAGCAGTCACTACTATTTTATTTTCAACTCAGTGTGTAAGTATCCAAATACTATTATGCTTTCACATAAATTTATCTAAGAAATAAATAAATATTTTTCACGTTTTGAGTTTTTTCTGAATCTGAACTTAACGTCTTCAAAATTATAGAATTCAGTAGAGTGTCTCAGTGGAAATTCTAACCTGAACTAGTTTTATTTAGTGACCTATATCTCTAAAGGCGTTCTTAATTTGACAAAACTTCATTCTGGACATATAATATATACATATATATCTATAACTTTTATGTTTTTCATTTTATCAAATTATGCACCTAATCCTACAGAAATTAAGACACAATATTCTATTCTATACTCTTCAGGTTTAGTTCCTTTACTTTAACCTAACATTTTATGTTTCACAATTTCTTCACTAAATTAATATACTCATTTCCATTAATTAATATTTTAATTTCAGATCATATAACTCTAATTCATACTTTAATTAATTAATTAAAATTAAAAAAAATAATTATTTGAGTAAGTCATTTTTTTTTTTTTTACCTTAGATGAAACTTAAAGAACTTCTTCAATTCTACTTGTTTTCCTTCACTCCTACAACTTCAATCACCAAAGTAAGTTTACCAAATGGTGAGAATGGATTTTTTTAAACTTAATCTAAAGAAATTTAGAGAGAAAGATGAAGGAAAAAAGGAAGAAAGGGAGGGGGAGGGGGGAGCTTATCATAATATTTTTTTGAGAGGGAGGGGGAGCATATTATAATATTTTTTTTCTTCTTTTCTTTTTATAGAATTTTAATTAATTTTATGGCCAATAATAATTGTAATAATTATTTTTTATCATAAATATTTCTTAATTTATGATTTCACTTGCTTATGTAATAATTCCTTTTATTTTTCTATTTAATAATTTTTATGGTGAATAAATTGCCAAGTTGCATAATTTAAATTTATAAAATAAAAAATAATATTTTTATCTAAAACTCTTCAAATGGCCAGCTCTCTTTTAGTCAAAATATTGACTTTGGATACTAATCTTTGATTAATTAGGCTTAATTAATCTTGGACTTTCTAATTATTACAAACTTGTCATTTTTCCTAAGTTCATCTTTTTCACCTATTTTTCATTTGATCTTTAGACACTTTCTTAAATCCATTTTTACTTGAGAATATTTTTAATTTACTTTTTAATGTCTTATGGTGATGTAAGAAAAAGAAGTTTTAAAAAATTAGAGTTCTATAAAATTTATTAAAAATAAAAGTCTGCGAGATGCGCAAATTAGGTATTTCACCTAAGCTTACTTCCTTGTTTTCACTACTTCATTAGTTAATTTGAACTATTTTAATTTCAAATTAATTTTTCTATGTTACCTCATCATCTAATTACAATTTTCCTCTTTCAATTTCATTATAAGAATTTTCGAACATTTTTAGTAATTTCACTACCGAGTAGCTATCCATTTTGAAATTTCCTAAGTCCCCTTAAGCAAAATAGTGGATATTATAGGAAAAAAGAATTTTTGAAATCGAAGTTCTATAGAATTTATTAAAATAAAAGACTACGAGATGTGCAAATTAGATATCTCACCTAAGGTTATTTCATTGTTTCCACTAATTCATTAGTTAATTTGAGCTATTTTAATTCCAAATTAATTTTTATATATTACCTCATCATCTAATTACAATTTCCCTCTTTCAATTTCATTATAATTATTTCTGAAAATTTTTAGTAATTTCACTACTGAGTAGCTATCCATTCTGAAATTTCCTAAGTCCCCTTAAGCAAAATAGTGGATATTACATTTATCACTAGACATACTGTTGTTAAAGTCACTAAGCTCATCTTAACTGAAAAATAATTTTGCACCCTAACCTATGCAATGACAAGCATACCTCAATGAAGTCTATGAATGTAATACCTAAAATTTTTTTTTATGCATGTTGTTGAGATGATTGTGAATAGATTAATGTTTTGAGAATTTCAGAATTTGTATTCAGGAAGGATCTTGTGAGTCAGTTTTCATGATCTTAAAGGAATAATTTGAAAAAGTATAAAACATAAAAGTTGTAGATTTATATCTTATCTTTAAGTATGTAGAATTATTTTGTAAAATTTCATGTGTGTGAGGAGATATGCTTCCTCGACCAGAATTTGTCTAGTTCACTATTTCCAGCAAAAAGTTTGAGAATGTTTGTTTATTCTGAGAATGTTAAAGGCTGAGTGAGTCAAAAGTGTAAACATGAAAAATGTTCATTTATGTGTTATATACATGGCTGTAAAATTTCAAGAAGATTGGATAATTGTAGCTTAAGAGAGATCTAAATTGATTAGATCTGCTCGGATAGTACTTGGAGAGTAAAGTCAAGGTGAAATTTAGAAATTCACCATAAATTGTGTAGATCTCCTTTTGATCTGAATTTTGGATAGGTTGAACCACTAAGTGTCTATTTTAAGTGATAAAAATATTGTAGGAGTTTAAATGTCTATAGCTCATTTGCGAGCTGGTTTAGTGCGAGTTAGAGAGGAAGGTTTTCAAGCTCGGCAGAAATAGGTAGTGCGAGCTAGCTCCGCGATTTCGAGGTGGATAAAGGTTGATCGAGCTGGATAAGTGGAATTTGGCGAAGTGAGATTAGAGAAGTGGGATTTACCAAAGTGAGATTAGCGAAGTGGGATTTGGTGAAGTGAGATTAGCGAAGTGGGATTTGCCGAAGTAGAATTTGGCGAAGTGAGATTTTGCGAAGTGGGATTTGCCGAAGTGAGATTAGCAAAGTGGGATTGCTGTCACACCCCGACTCCAGTGGTGCGACGGTCCTAGGGCAAGGGTAGGCTTAAGGCCACCATAAACCCGTAGAACTCTCATATCTTGGATCTCATTTATATTACATATTCATATCAAATATAGATATCATTCAATATTCATTTCTATGATCCATATAAGCATAATTCATATCTTTATTTTTATCATTTCATAATTTCCTCTTGTTCCTTACTGATCAAAAGATGTATCTCACATCACTCAGGAATAAGGGTAACCCAAAAGCTAACAATTTATACATCAAAATAGTGTCCTCTTTAATAACTAACTATGGAGCTCTAGAGTATACTCCCAATATATACAATACCATAATACCATTCGATGAATATACATAAATATATATTTCAAAATGATTACAATGGATGCTTCTTGGAGGAATAAATCAAGAAGCTTGATCTTCTCTACTAGCTCCCTCATGAGTTACACTATCACCTGAAATCCACAGAAGAGGAGTGAGCCTTCAACTCAGTAAGATATGAATATGCAATATGAAAGAAATATATATATACATATATATTAATCCAAAGGAAATATCAATTCCAAGAATATGGGTAAGAATCATGATATGGTTAGGCTTACAAGAACAGAAGTGCTCACAATCGAATAGCAGTATCAAGTAACATGGTAGAACTACAGAGTGCATCAGTAGTCGTGCTACCTATCACAACAGAGAGCATCGTTAGTCCTTGCTACCTTATCGCAAACGCATGCTTGGCTAGGCATACGCCTAGAGCTCATAGTCCCCTCTAGGTGGAACACTAATAAAAATCCTATCAGCTAGGTTCCCAAAGTGCATAATGGACCAATGAATTTACTCTCATTGGGAAGAGCGTTCTATCCATAGGGTCATATGGTTTCAATCTCACAAGAAACATATTGGTCACGAGACCATCAACATATAATATAAATTTCAGTCAAGATAGCAAATGGTTTCATATGAACTTGGTCCAAGGAAGAATGACCAAGCCATTTGCATTCATATAATGTAATCACATGGAACAATTCATTAATTGTTTGAGAACATCATAGGGACTTTAAATAATAGGTGCATAATACAATATCATGTATATGAGAATCATATAGGTGAACATTAAGAATGCTTGGACATATCATTTCAAAGAAGCAATAAGCAAATGCAATGTTCATACTTACCTCTACACAAATTTATCCTTGAATTTCCTTTAATAGTTTGCTCAACAATAATCTCCTCACTTTCCTTAATTTTCTCCTCCTAAGAAATTTTCCCCAAATATTCAAAATTAGGTTTTTCCTTAATCAATAATACTCAATATGATTTCTTAACATTTAAACATCTTATAGTTTCTATTTTTAATTCCTAACTTCAATTTAATTCATCTCTTAAAGTTTTATTTCGAATTTACTGTTCATATTACTATTCATGACAGTCTATAAATTCTGATTTTTCCAATATTAATTACCATTAATAGTTTCAAAATGCTTGTAATAAATTCTATATACCCATAATTAACTATTCTAACTACCAGACTTTATTAATCTAAAAGAAAATGACATTTGAAGAAAATTTACCTTATTTCTCCAAAACTGATTTTCTTGAGATAATCTGCTTGAAATTGACGATTGATGCCTTAAAATATGATAATCTAGAGATTTAATGCATTAGAAAATAAATGGAACTAATCTGAGAAGAACTAAAGAAAAACGAAGGGAAGAAGAAAGAAAATCGTGAAGAAAACCGCTACTGGGCATTGGTTAAATAGGCTACTGCCCCAAAATTTCGCTCCCCAGCTTGCCTCGCCAACCCTCCTTGGTAATGCCACCTAGCATAAGCCAGCTCACAATTCCTATTTCTCCAATCTACTCTGGCAATGCCACTTCGCTAATCCCACTTTGCATATCCAATTTGCATATGCCACCTCGCATATGCTGCCTCGCCAAACTCTCCTTGCGAACTCCTCTTTGCATATGCCGCCTGACATATGCCACCTCGGCAATGCCTTTTTGCCAACTTGCTTCGCCTATCTCCCTCTTCGCATGTGCCACCTCGGTAATGCCTCTTTGCCAAACTCGCCTCGCCTATCTCCCTCTTCGCATACGCCGCCTCGCATATGCCACCTCGACAATGCCTCTTCGCATAATGCCACCTCAGCAATGCCTCTTCACCAAATTCCTCTTCGCCTAACTCCAATTCGGCAATCTCACCATGCCACTTCGCTTGCTAGCATTGCCGACTAGCAAATGCCACCTCGCATTTGCCGGCTCGCTAATACCAATCTCTGCCGAGCTGAAACCCTTCCTCGACAACTTATATTTAATCCGCTCGCAAATGAGCTACAAACATCCAAACTTCCTGATTCTTTTTATCACTTAAAATAGACATTCATAGGTCTAACATATCCAAAATTCAAATCACAAAGATAACTACACAGACCATGGTGACTCTCTAAAGTTTACCCTGACTTACTACCCAAAATTCATTCGAACAGACCTGAGTAATTCCACTCTCCACTGAATTATACTTATTCAAATCTCCTGCAATTTTACAGACAACAACAAAACACATAAAGAAACATTTATCATGCTTATACTTTTGGCTTAAATAGCCTCAATCATTCCCAGAAAATTCAAACATACTCAGATTCCTGCAGAAATTAATGAACCAGATAGGTTTTGATCAAGGAGGCATAACTTTTCACATACATAGAATTTTACAGAACCATTTTACAGAATTGAAGATGAGATATACACCTATAACTTTTATATTTTACACTTTACCAAATTATTCCTTTAAAATCAAGAAATCAGCCTCATAAAAATCTACCCTGCAACCAGAAATTTCTGGATTTCCTCAAACATTCATATCTTCAATTAATTAAATTCAACAACATACAATTAATAAAATAGCCCAAAAATGACAGATATTACAATTACCGAAGTGGAATTTGGCGAAATGGAGACTGGCGAAGTGGTATTTGGCGAAGTGGAAATTTGGCGAAGTGGGTATTAGTGAGGTAGTAGCTTATTTAAAAGAGAAGCAATAGTCATTTTCTCTCGATAACTTTTCCTCTTTTCTTTCTTTCTTCTTCATTTCTTCTCCTATCTCTCTCCAATCTATTCCATTTATTTTCTAATGCATTATACTCAGAATTAATGCATTAAATCATTAAATTTTCACATTCAAAGGTTTCGATCATCATTTTCAAGCTTAGATCCTTCAAGAACTCATTTTTGAGGAAATAAGGTGATTTTCTCCAAACTTCATTTTCTTTTTAGATTAAGATTTCTGGAACTTAGAATAGTTATTTATGAGTTATATAGAACCTATTATAAGCATTTAAGGCTATTAATTTCGATTAATATGGAAGATATCAGAATTTATGATTTTTGATGAATAGTGACATGAATAGTAAGTATGTTCTTAATTTTCAGATTTTCTTTAAGAGATGAATTAAATTGATGTTAGGAAACAATAATAGAGACTATAAGATGGTTAAAATTATAAGGAACCATATTATGTACTATTAATTGAGGAAACCCTAATTTTAAGTATTTGGGAAAATTATCACAGGAGAAGAGAACTCAAGGAAATATAAGAGATTATTGAATGTATAAGTAATTGAGGGAAATACAAGGATAAATTGCTTTAAGGTAACTATGAACATTGCATATGCATATTGTTTCTTTGAAATGGATTGTTCAATCATTCTTAATGTTCACATATATGATTCTCATGTTATGAAACATTATACTATTAACCTATTAAATGAAATTCCCATGATGTTCTCAAACAAATGATAAATTGTTCCATGTAATCACTTTATATGTTGTAAATAAGTTGGTCATTCTTCCTTGGACCAAGCTCATATGAAACCTATTTGTTAACTTGAATAAATTCATGTTTATATGCTGATGGTCTTGTGACCAATATGATTCTTGTGAAATTCAAGCTATATGACCTATGATATGTGTATGTATAGAACGCTCTTCCCAATGAGAGTAAATTCATTGGTCCATTATGCACTTTGGGAACCTAGCTGATAGGATTT
>CANXYC010933153.1:0-13058 GCA_948193065.1 Aleurites moluccanus | reverse complement strand
AGTAGGATAAGAAGGATTAAACCTAGGTGGTGCTGAACTAGCTGCACTGTGGCTCACTTGAGGAACAAATTTGGAGGGATTCGGTCTCTGCTGAAATCTCCCTGATGACCCTCTAAATCCCTCTCTAGCAACTGATTGAGGCACAACATTCATACTCTTCACCCCACTGTCTTGCCTAGAAGAGCTTCCAACCTTAGCCTTTTTCTTTTCTTCTCTCTCGGATCTGGCTTCCATTTCTCTGTTCTCAATCACTCTTGCTTTATCCACTAGCTTGGAATAGGAATCAAACTCAAGAGCAGCCAATACTTTAAATAACGGAGCCATCAATCCCTTACGAAACCGCTGAATCCGTGCCGCTTCTGAAGGCACAAGAGCTGGAGCAAACTTACTCAGCTGGCTAAACTTCTTCGTATGCTCAGATACAATCATACCCAGAGTTTGAACCAACCTCTCAAACTCCATAGCTTTAGCATCCCTTCCACTCTCCGGAAGAAATTCATCAAGGACCATTTCTCTGAATCTCTCCCATGATAACTCTTCATTATCTCGAAGCATACCAAAAATGCTTCTCTTAAACCAATCCTTCGCTTCAGCTTTCATCAAATAACCCGCAAATTCAATGGCTCTCCTATCAGGAATCCTCAAAATCTGGATCTTCTCTTCTATCTCTTCCAGAAAATCGGTAGGATCTACCTCACCTCGATACTCTGAAGGCTTGAGCTTCATAAACTTTTCAAAAGATACCTCCTCAACCTGATGTACCAATGCAGGCGGGGGTGGAGGAACTGGAATATCCAGAACTGCTTGAACAGGAGGAGCCTGCTGCTGCCTCTGCTGAGTAATAAACTCAGCTAATACCTCATAGTTCCTCTGCAGCTGGTCTAACTGCTGCACCATATTTGCCACATCTAATGGTGGGACAGGAGGAACCTCATCTCCTCTATTCCCTCATACTGAACCCTCTTCAAAAGGAAATTTTCGCCTAGGACGGCCTCGACCTCGTCCTCTTCCTCGACGTGGAGGCATCTCGATACTGATAAGAAAAATAAACACATCAGACTCACTACGCACACTTAACGCAGATATACATATCAAAGGAAGACACAACTGGACGAGACATGATCCTATGCTCGGTAGTTATCTTAATTAACGCTTATACTAGTGCTCATGCATCTCTATTTATCTTGTATATTAAGTATTGTAAACCTAGGGCTCTGATACCATCTCTGTCACACCCCAGCTCTAGTGGTGCGACGGTCCTAGGGCAAGGGTAGGCTTAAAGCCACCATAAACCCGTAGAACTCACAAATCATGAATCTCATCATCATCAAATAAATTGCAACATCATATTACCATACATCTATCATGTCCATACATATAATTAAAATCAATCATATCTTTCTATTATCATTTCATATCTTTCTCTTGTTCCTTAATGGTCAAAAAAGACATCTCACATCACTGAGGAACAAGAGTACCCAAAAGGTAACAATCGTACATCAAAATATACTAGTATCCTCGAATGACTAACTACAGAGCTCTAAAGTATACTCCAATACATATTGTATCATAATACCATTAATTAAATATAAAAAATATCTCAAAAGTTATTACAATGAAGCTTCTTGGAGTAAACAAGTCAAGAAGCTCTATCCTCTCTATTAGCTCCCTCACGAGCTATGCTATCACCTGAAATCCACAGAAGAGGAGTGAGCCTTCAACTCAGTAAGATATGAACATTATAATCAAATATCTGAACATTGAATCATAGTCATGAACAAATAATTATACATATAGGTATGAAAGAAATCATAAGCTTTGCTTGAAGGAAACATGGTTCTCACAATAATTTTGACTATATCAAATCATGTCATAAATCAAATCATGGTTCATATTTAGAATATAGAATGCCCACAAAGAATGGCATTCTCAAATCTCATCTGTAGAACTGATCTCATATCATAACATACGTATCAGTAGCCTTGGTACCGTAACGTGCACACATGCTTGGCCAGGCATGTGCCTAGAGCTCATGGCCCCCTCTAGGTGGAATACCGATAAAAATCCTATCGACTGGGCTCCCAAAGTGCACAATGGACCAATAAATTTACTCTCATTGAGAAGAGCGTTCTATCCATGGGTCATGGAGTTTCAATCTCATAGGATATATATTGGTCGCAATACCATCATCATATGACATTATTCAAATCGGTTCACAAGCAAGAAACATATAGACTTGATCTAAGAAGGTTGATCAAGCCATTCACATTACACAAGGATATAATATATATATTTATATACAATAGGATAATCAAATATAAGAATACCTTGTCATTTTAATTTCAAGAAACAATAATCAAATAGGATGTTAATACTTACCTCTTACACAAATTTCTCTTAAATTCCTCTTTAGAAATCTACTCATTTTAATTCCTCAATCAATTCGAATTTCTCCTCCTAAGAAATTCTCCAAATATACAAAATTAGGGTTTCTCCAAACCAATAATATTCAACATGATTTCCTAATAATTAATTATCTTAGAGTCTCTATTCTTGATTCTCAATAACAATTTTTATTTATCCTTTAAAGAAAATCTGCATTTAATTTTCGGAGTTACTATTCATAGTAGTCTCACCAAACTGATTTCTCTCACATTAATTACCATTAATGACTGCAAATTGCTAGCAATAAATTTTGTATACTCAGTATTAATTATCCTAACCCATAGACTTAAATAAATCCAAAGAAAATAGCTTAGGAAGAAAATTTACCTTATTTCCTTCAAACTGAAATTCTGAGATTACTGCTCAAATCTAATAATTTCTGCCTTAATATTGACTAATCTAGAAGTCTAATATAATAATTTGAGTATTAATGCCTTAAAATATAAAACGGAACTAATCTGAGAAAAAGACTGAATTTAATCAAAGGAAAAAGAAAGAAAAATCATGAAACGCTACTGGGGGTTGCTGGGTTTAAATAAAACATTGCCCTAGAAACACGCTAGCCAGCTCGCCTCACCAGACCTGCCTCGGCAAAGCTACTTTGCCTAACCAGCTCGCCATTCCCACTTCGCATTTCCAGCTTGCCAAACTTGATCCGGCATTGCCTACTCGCTATTCCAGCTCGCATATGCTACCTCGCGGATGCTGCCTTACTAGACTCTCCTCGCGAACTCTTCCTCTCATATGCCACCTCAGCAATGCTTCTTCGCCTCTTCGCTTCTCCACTTCTTCATGAACTGTCACTTCGCACATTCCCTCTTCGCATAATGCCTCCTCGCCTTATCCTCTTCGCCTAAGCTTTTCGCCAACTTCCTCTTCGCCAATTGCCACTTCGGCAAACTCACCTCGCCACTTCGCCATTTCGCAACATGACTTCTCTCATTTTGCTGGCTCGCCATAACAAAATCCCTCTAAATTAAAACCCTGCCTGGACATCTCACACTTAGCCAGCTTGCAATTGAGCTACAAATATCCAAACTTACTAAATCTTTTTATCACTTAAAATCAACATGCATGATCACAACATATCAAAATTTCAAATCAAAAGGACTAACACACATACCATGGTGACTCTCCAAAGGTCACCCAGAATTTTGCCTTAGAATCTCTCCAAACAGGTTTGATAAAACCCACTCTACACTGAGATACACTTATCCAAAAATTCTAAAATTTTACAGTCATCTTCATAACACACAATGTAATATTTTTTATGTTCACACCTTTAGCTAATTCTGTCTCAGTCATTCCCAGTAATTTCAAACAGGCACTGCATTTTTGCAGAAACTCTCAACCAGACTAGCCTTGCTCAAATAGATACAACTCATCACTTATACAAAATTTTGCCAAACCATTTTACAAGATTATAATCAAGACATAAACTCACAACTTTCATGTTTTACACTTTATTAAATTATGTCTTTAAGAATATAAAATTATCATCACAAAATCCTGCAGCAACAAAAATTAGAAATTCCTGAAATTCTCAACATTCTTATTTAAAATTAAAATAATTCTCCAAACTTACAAAATCAATAAAACACTACAAAAATGGCAGATATTACACTTTTTAAAGGGGCCTGTGATTTTTTTTTTTTACTTCGTAGTTTGTTATATTAAATATTTAGTGGGTTTTTGATAAAAATATTTGATGCAGCTGTTAACTTTTTTATTTTCAACAATTGCATTATAGCCATTTGATTACTAATAGCTTGTCATATCCCTACTTCAGGATATGACGATCTCAGGGAAAGGGTTAGCTTAAAACTACCGATTCCCGTAGAAACCTTCTTAATTCATAACTTAACGACTTAAAAATTAGTTATGCAAATTTTTAAGAAAATTTCTCCATAGATTCCTTTGTAAATATAATATTCCAAGTTATCGACATACTTAATTTTTACAATTTACACAACCTACAAGGAAACCAGCACTTTTAAAATTCCACTTTATATCCTTGACTCCATTTTCATATCACATTTTTGTACTTCAATTAATAAACCATTATCAATAAATTATGAATTAATTAATTAAAGTGCAAATATTTATTACTAATATTCATCGGGTCACAACATAATACCTATGCATATTTTATAATACTATCATAATCATGGAGCAACTATAGATTAACTAAAAATATAATATCTTCAAAGTAGAGGCAGTTACATAGATACTGCTGGTTCCAAGCTAGGAAGGAGGAAATGGGTTGGAATCACCACTATCCACTACGGACCTGAAACATTGAACCGCGAGAGGTGATAATTTAATCTCAGTGAGTAATGCACATATTATCTTACTTGTGAGACTAGGTGAGGAATCTCTCACAAGGAAGATAATGGTAGCATAATTTAATAATAATGAGATCATTAATCAAATAAAAGATTCATAAAATTGAGGCCATTTAATATGTAGGTTTGGTTTCACATTGGCATTAAGATACATAACATATCATATCATCATAAAATGACAGAATCATTATTGATCATTTAAGCAGATGCTACAATCCGGTAGCATGCTATTTACTCATACGGTTGATCAGACCGCATGGCTAGGACCTTAACCCCCTCCTAGTTAGGATCATTAAACCATTGTGCACAATGTCATTAAAACTTCTATCATTTCATTAATGCTATATATATAGTGCTTAATCATTAGGTATCAAAGAATTTCTTAAGCACTTTCAAGGTGTCGATCAACAAGACATTTGGCTAATCATGCAAATTCAATTAAAAGGGGTTCATTTGGATTCATAGAAAGCATAGAAATAATCATAGATCATTCAATTAGGGCTTTCGATCAACAATGGAATTTCATGGTAATTTTAACAATTAGATTTTTAAGGCAATACCAAGTAAAATAGTATGTATATTACTCACCTCAAAAAGCAAAAGTCCAAAATCGATCTTCCATCTCTACTCAACAAAGACAAAAGAGGTGATCATGAACCTCTGTCATCCCCTTTAGATACTACATATACAATTAAATCTAATTTAGTGTCAATTTTATAAGAACTTACATTAATTAAAAACTCTAATTAATCAATTTCCCTAAAATTCTCAATTCTTAGGGTTAATTTCAACTTTTATCCTACTGACAGCCTTAGTTCTCTTAGTCATATCTCCCTCCATACTTATCCAATTGCTCCAATTATTTTTTTTCTAATTAAACTAGACATCTCAGGCTCTGATATATCCAAAAATCAGATTTTTCTAAACTCTATAAAATTTATAGTTGAATTTCAAATTCAGTCTTGCATCTTGTAATATACCCTACAATTCCTATGCTAGCAACCTATACTATTTCACTTGTAACTCATTATTTAGACACTCAAATGCAGTTCTTTTTTCACAAAATTTTAGCTAAGACATAGAGAAATATTTTTCATGTTTTGAGTTTCCCTAGAATCAGATTTAATATCCTTAAAATTATAAAATTTAGTAGGGTCTCTCAACACAAACCCTAATCCGAGTCAGCCATACTCAATAGTCTATATCTCTCAACACAGTAAGAATTTGACAAAACTTCCTTAAAGACAATTAATCTAGACATCAAAGCTACAAGTTTCATGTTTTAAGAATCTTCAAATTCTAAATTTGAGGGTATAAAAACTCAACTTCAATATTCTGTCAAGTCATAGGAAATTTCGAATTTCTAAAGATTTATTTCTAATCCTATTTTCTTTCACTAATTAAACCTCCAAATTGACATAAAAACTCATTAAATCACATTATAGAACTAGTTAAAGATTTTACCTCTTGATTCCCTAGGAAGAATTTCCTCAACTATCTACCAATTTTGATAAAGAAGAGAGCTTTGAAGGTGATGATGTGAAGATTGGATGAAGTTGGAAAGTGATTTGAGTTGTATATGGTGAAATAAAATATTGGAGAATTTTATAGTAGGATTTTCAGCCAAGGGAAAAGGAAGAAGAAAATGGTAATAATTGTATCTAATTATTTATTTATAAAAATTAATAACCAATTAGAATTTAAGAAAAGAAAATTAATTTACCCTTGATTGTATCTTTATTATTTTGGATGAAATAAAATAAATTAATTTTGTGGAGATCCCTCTACTTGTCCATCCACCTAGCCATTTTATCATTATTTATTTTTAAGTATTTTAATTATTGGTCAAATTTTGACCATTTTCTCAAAATTTACAAAATTGTCATTTTATTCTTTTTATTCTTCTATCTCTTTTACTTCTCTATTTAAACATTTAAATTTTATCAATTTCATTCAATTCTATTTTTAACTTATCCATTATTCATCAAGTTTTAGGTATGTAAAAAAAAAAATTGAACAAAAAATTGCTTTAGAATTTATTAAAAATCGAATATTGAAGGGTGTTCAAACCTAGGTTTTCTAAGTTTTCCTTTTAAGTCTTTTAATTGATTTAATTAATTAATACTCTTTCTAATTCCATTTAATCTCCCAATTATTTTTTTTAGGCTGCCATACTACCCAATTTAAGTTATCCATAATCAATTCTAAATAATACATTTCTTAAAATTTATGAAAAATTACCTACCAATATTAGTTTCTCATAACTACGCTTAAATCGTTTTAAATTTCGGTTAGGGTTATTACAATCCACCCCCTTCAGAAAATTTCATCCTCAAATTTTAAATTACTAACCTTAGCATTGAAACAACTGTGGGTACCTCTGTCGTATATCGGCTTCACTTTCCCACGTGCACTCCTCAATACTATGGTTTCTCTATTACACCTTCACCATAGGAATTTCTTTATTCCTCAGCTTCTTTACTTGTCGATCTACTATTCTAACTGGTACTTCTTCATATGATAAGTCCTCATCTATTTCGATAGCTTGTGGCCGAAACACATGGGATGAATCTGACAAATACTTAGTCAGCATGGATATGTGAAATACTGGATGAACATGGCTTAAGCTTGGAGGAAGAGCTAAGCTATAAGATACATTCCCCACTTTATCTAGTATCTCAAATAGTCCCAAATACCTTGGTGAAAACTTTCCCTTTTTGCCAAATCGCGTGACTCCTTTCATTGGGAAAATTTTTAGGAACACATGGTCGTCAATAGCTAATTGTAAATCTCTTCACTTTGGATCCTCATAACTCTTTTGCCGACTAAAAGCTATCTTCATTCTTTCTCTAATAATTGGTACTTTCTCCATAGTTACTTTGATCAAATATGGGCCTTCGATATGTTTATCCCTAGGTTCCACCTAATATATTAGAGATCTGAATTTTCTTCCATACAATGCTTCGTATGGTGCCATACCAATAGTGAAATGATAACTGTTATTACAAGCAAACTCCACCAAAGGTAGGTATTGATCCCAACTGCCTCCAAAGTCAAAAACACATAAATGAAACATATCTTCTAGTGACTGAATGGTTCTTTCAGATTGCCCATCAGTTTAAGGGTGGAAAGCAGTATTGAAATTCAACTGTGTACCTAAAGCGTCTTGAAAGTTCTGCCAAAATCGGAATGTAAACTGAGTACCCTGATCTGATATAATGGATTTTGGTACACCATGCAATCTCACAATCTTATCCACATACAACTGAGCATACTGAGCTGCTGAATAAGTGGATTTAACTTCAATAAAATGGGCTAATTTCATAAGCCGATCTATAATTATCCATATAGAGTCATAACCCTTTGAAGTCCTCGGCAATCCAACCACGAAATCCATTGTAATATGTTCCCATTTTCATTCAGGCAACTCTGTCTCCTGAAGCAATCTAAAAGGTTTTTGGTGCTCAAATTTTACTTGCTCACAAGACTGACAAGTAGATACAAACTTGGCTATCTGTTGCTTCATACCCGACTACCAATAATAACTCTTCATATTATGATACATTTTGGTTGCCCCCGGATGAACACTGTAAGTGCAAAATGAATTTCTTTCAAAATCTTTTCCCTGAGTCTATCAACATTAGGTACACACAACCGTTGGCCCATTTTCAATGCACCATCATACAATCAAAACTCAGAAGTCTTTCCAGCTTTCACATCTTCCTTAAGCTTGAGAAATTGTGAATCCTTATCCTGTGAGACTATAATTTCATCAATTAGCTTAGGTCTCACTTGAAACTGAGCAAACAAAGCTCAATATTCAGAAATCTCTAATTGAATTCTCATATCAGCTAATTCTTTCATCTCCCTAATCAAGGGCCTCCGATGAATAGCAATATGTGATAGACTTCCCATTGATTTTCTACTTAGTGCATCAGCTACCACATTTGCCTTCCTAGGATGATAGAGAATTTGACAGTCATAATCCTTCACCAATTCCATCTACCGTCTTTGCCTCAGATTAAGATCTTTCTGTTATAGAATATATTGGAGACTTTTTTTATCAGTGAAAATCTCACATTTTTTACCATAAAGATAATGCCTCCAAATCTTCAAGGCAAAGACTACAGTCGCCATTTCGAGATCATGGGTGGGATAATTCAATTCATACCTCTTTAATTGTTTGGATGCATAAGCTATTACTCTCCCATTTTGCATAAGCACACATCTAAGTCCCACCCTTGAAGCATCACAATATACTGCAAATCCACTAGATCCAGATGACAAAGAAAGTACTGGAGTAGTAATGAGACATGTTTTAAGTTTTTGAAAACTTTCTTCACAAGAATCGTCCCACTGAAATTTAACCTGCATTCTTGTTAACTTGGTCAATGGCAAGGCTATCTTAGAGAAATCTTTAACAAACCTTCGATAATAACCTGTCATACCAAGAAAACTTCTAACTTTAGTTACACCGATGGGTCGGGGCCAATCCGTTATTGCTTCAACTTTCTTCGGATCTACTTTTATGCTATCTTTAGTAATAACATGCCCCAAAAAACATACTTCAGTTGGCCCAAATTCACACTTTGATAGCTTGGCATATAGCTATGTTCCCTCAATATTTGCAGTACAATTCTCAAATGCTCTTCATGCTCTTCTTGACTTCTAGAGTATACAAGTATGTCATCAACAAATACAATGACAACCTTGTCTAAGAAAGGCTTGAATACTATATTCATCAAATCCATAAAGGCTGCAAGTGCATTAGTAAGACCGAATGGTAAAACCAGTAATTCATAATGACCATATTGGGTTCTAAAAGCTGTTTTTGGCACATCTTCTTTTCTGACCTTCAATTGATGGTAACCCGACCTGAGATCAATTTTGGAGAAATGACTAGCTCCTTGTAACTGATCAAATAAGTCATCTATCCTAAGTAAAGGATATTTATTCTTAATAGTCACCTTATTCAATTGTCTGTAATCAATACACATTCGGAGAGTCCCATCTTTTTTCTTCACAAATAACACCGGAGCTCCCCATGGTGAATTACTGGGTCTTATAAACCCTTTATCAAGCAATTCTTGCAACTGTACTTTTAACTCCTTTAATTTTGCGGGAGCTATTCGGTAAAGAGGAATGGATATTGGATTAGTTTCGGGGTACACTTCAATCTCAAATTTTATTTCTCAATCAGGAGGTATTCATGGTAAATCCTCAGAAAACACATCAGGAAATTCATTTACCATAGGAATTTGTTCAACTCCATTAGAGGTGACCCGTGTATCAACCACACTGGTCATGAATCCCTGACATCCCTTCCTCAGAAGTTGTCTTGCACTAATAACAGATATCAGTCTTGTCATCACACTACCTTTATCACCCTGAAATACAAAGTTGTCTTGACCATAGGTTTGAATTCCACCTTTTTTTCCCGACAATCAATTGTAGCATAGTGAGTGGATAACTAATCCATCCCTAACACCACATCAATTTCCAAAACTGGCAGTTCAATTAAATCTACTGGGAGTATTCTACCCTTTATTTCAATTGAGCATGAATCATATAAGTATTCTACATCAGTGGTTTCACCTAGAGGTGTAGAAATCTCTAAGGGTATATTCATCTTTTTCCTACCCTTACCCAGTTTTCCAGCAAATGCAAGTGATACAAATGAGTGCGTAGCCCCCGAGTCAAATAAAATATTTGCATGCACATTCTGAATTAAAATCATACCTGCCACAGTAGTATTAGAAGTCTGGTCTTCTTATTGATTCAGAGCAAACACTCTACCCTGACCTCTACTAACTGCTGACTGATGTGCACCTTGAGTCAAACTTTGGCCTCTACCTCTGCCTCCAGAGCCTCTATTATTATTCTGACTCTGTTGAACTGCAGGCTGAGATGTTGTGGGTGTTGCCTGCTACCCCCAAATAAGTGGACAATCTCTTATGTAATGACCCTGCTGTCCACATCTCAAACAGGCTCCAGTAATAAATCTGCAGGGACCTGGGTGTTGCTTGCCACTCTGAGAGCAATAAGGAAAAGTCTGATTGGCCCTCTCTGATCTGAAGGTACCCAGAAAACTTCTGAGGGGCAGACGAAGTAGCCACAGACCAGCTCTGACTTCGACTATTACTCTCAACTAGTCTCTGAATTAGCCTAGTACCCATATCAAAGGGTTTAGACTAATAACTGTTGCGACCCCTTTTATTCTGATCTTTGCCTTCCAAAGGTACCCTTCCTCTTCTGCTCCCTTTCAACTCTTTCTTCTTTATATTTTTCTTCCTTCTGAATCACTTTATCTATCAACTTGTTCAATGAGGTATATTCAATAGCTAACAAAATATTATACAGATGTGCATGTAATCCTCTTCGGAATCTCATAATCTTTGCAGCTTTATTTAGAATCACACTCTTTCCAAATTTAGCCAATCTGAGGAATTCTTTAGCATATTCTGCAACACTGATGCTTCCTTGCTTTAACTGATCAACCTGCATCAATCTTTTCTCTTTCTCTCTCTCAATTAAGAATTCATCCATCATTATCTATATAAACTGTTCCCAGGTAGGTGGATTATCACTGTACAATGGTTCTTTAATATGTTGTTTGAACCATGACCAAGCATTTCTCTTTAATAATAAACCCACCAATTCAATTGCCTTAGCATCAGAACAGGGCAATATTCTAATAACCTTCTCAACTTCTTCCAGAAATTCACTAGGTTCATCACCATGCTCCCCTCTGAATTTTGGCAGACCCATCTTGAGAAAAGTAAACACTTTAACTCCCCCATCATCAATCACTCTTCTAGTTGCCTGTCAAGGAACCAAACCACCTGAGGAACTAGTGGCGGAACATGAACAGGTGGAGGAGCAGGTGCTGGTGGTGGAATCACTACTGGAGGTGGCTCATGCCTGGCTTTTCTCAATTCTTCCATTTCCCTCCTCAATTCTTGATTTTCTCAAATAAGAAATTCAACATGTTATGCCAACCTCTCTTCATTTGTTTGTCTTCTAGCCTGCGGTGGCTCAACAACCTCCTCTCTATCAGGAGCAATATTCGAGGCCACCTCCTCCTCTTGTCTAACTCGGCGATGTCGTCTCCACCTAACAGGTACGAATTCCGCTCCACGATGTCTAGATGGCATATTCACTAAAAACAGAAACCATAAGATCATTAATTTACGGAACGCGAAATAACATATATAATGAATAACATCAAATGACGATAAGGAAGAATCTTATGCTCCATGATTGACTTATTTTTAATGATAGTTATTTTATTTACTTACTTATGCTATGATACCAACTTTGTCATATCTCTACTTCAGGATATGACGATCCTAGGGAAAGGGTTAGCTTAAGGCTATTGATTCCCGTAGAAACCTTCTTAATTCATAACTTAACGACTTAAAAATTATTTATGTAATTTTTTAAGAAAATTTCTCCATAGTATCCTTTGTAAATATAACTTCCTAAGTTATCGACTTACTTAATTTTTACAATTTACACAACCTGCAAGGAAACCAACACTTCTAAAATTCCACCTTATATCCTCAACTCCATTTTCATATCACATTTTTGTACTTCAATTAATAAAGCATTGTCAATAAATTATGAATTAATTAATTAAAGTGCAAATATTTATTACTAATATTCATCGGGTCACAACATAATACTTATACATATTTTATAATACTATCATAATCATGGAGCAATTATAGATTAACTAAAAATACAATATCTTTAAAGTAGAGGCAGTTACATAGATACTACTGGTTCTAAACTTGGAAGGAGGAAATGGGTTGGAACCATCACTATCTACTATAGACCTGAAACATTAAACCACGAGAGGTGAGAATTTAATCTCAGTGAGTAATACACATATTATCTTACTTGTGAGACTAGGTGAGAAATCTCTCACAAGGAAGATAATGGTAGCATAATTTAATAATAATGAGATCATTAATCAGATAAAAAATTCATAAAATTGATGCCATTTAATATGTAGGTTTGGTTTCACATTGGCATTAAGATACATAACATATCATATCATCATAAAATAACAGAATTATTATTGATCATTTAAGCAGACGCTACAATCCGGTAGTATGCTATTTACTCAAATGGTTGATCAGACCGCATGGCTAGGATCTTAACCCCTTCCTAGCTAGGATCATTAAACCATTGTGCACAATGTTATTAAAACTTCTGTCATTTCATTAATGCTATACATATAGTGCTTAATCATTAGGTATCAAA